>JAUUDW010484207.1:0-12392 GCA_032361385.1 Panulirus guttatus | reverse complement strand
AGATGGACAGCGCCTCACAAACACACGAACAAACTTTCCAGGGACTTGCGACTAGTGATTCTTGTTCCCTGGTCACCTCTCTCTCTCTCTCTCTCTCTCTCTCTCTCTCCTTGCTTGGATTCTGATGTTGTTTTTGCGACGCTGAAGCCCACAGACAGTTCGTCATATATTGAAGCGATTGGCCAAATATTCATTCAATATGTAAAACTCTTAAAACGATAGTGTGTTATTTGTTTTGTTTGAGTGGACGCCGTCTCGAGGTTATTGCTACGGGGATTTTTTAGATATAAGCAACACACTGTGCCAGCATTCGGTACTGAAAAGGTATTCTCCACAAACGGTCTTTTTTCTGAATTTAATCTTCACCGACTTTTCAGTAGTTGTCGAACCAGATTTCCATCACACACAAAAAGGAAAAATGAAAGCCACGGAATTAACGGAACGCATTTGGATTGACCTGTTGCTAACTTTTGTGTATTCACGGCATTTATAGTGTTTGCTTTTCTATGATTGTTTTGTCAATTTATTTCTCTTACGGTCATTGTGGTTACTTGATGAACGCATTTATTAGTGGTTGCGTTTATCAGTATTTCAGAATATATTGTTAAATATACGGTAAAACCATTCCTCCAGTACTTACTGACAGATCAAAGTTATCAAGCTAAAAATACCTTAAATTTTGTAGTTACGTATCACAAGATATTTCAGTGCTAGGAAATTGTATATATAATCTAAACTCGGTACAGCGAAGGAACTCAGCCTTGAGCATCATACATGAAGCTGAGAATACGGGGGTTATCCATCTCGAGATAAAAAGGGGGTAGAACCCATCACAATAGGTCGAGTGAGAAATATTGGTCACGAAAAGAGTGCACCCCAACCTCACTCGGTCACTAGTTAGCTGCTACTGTTCGAAATCCTAGCAACGCGTTGAGTTCATTACCACTAAAGATTTATTGGTTCTTTTGAATCGACAGATTTATGATAAGTCGTTTTCGTTGAGATACACTTAGATATGTTTCTTTCACAGTCTTTTCTGAGTTCACTGTAATTATTACGAAATAGGAGTCTGCTTTTTTTGAAAAATGCAGTTTATTTGTACCTGATGTGGCACCACCGCTTTTGTTGGCAGGTTACCTAGGTTTCCCCAAGATGATCTTCAATGTCATAACTAAATCCTCTATCAATATTTCGGTTATAATCTTGCCAAACTTAGCTGAGGTTTACTTTGAATTTGAAATGTTTAGTGTGGTTATGTTTGGCTCGGGTGGTGAGATCTGTAAACTTTGCTAAAACATGAAATTGATTCCCATCATCTTTAACCTTGAACTAGCCAGGCTAAGGTTACGGGTGGGAAGTTTAAAAAGTTTGGTATCGTGTTGTTGGTAGTCATGGACTATATAGGTCACGGTTTGCTTGTCCTGGGCCAAAGTATTGCAAGATATTTCGTACTGGGTTGTGAGTGGCAGTCAAGCAAGGTATTACTTATGATTTTATCTATTAAGTTTTTGACGCATATTGGTCTTGCCTTTGGTCTCAGTTTGATATATATGTAATTTGTATGCCATATATTAATTTTCTTATCTTAAATCTGTAATATCTCCATCAGGACCTATGAGACCTTTGACTCGACACATCTATACTTGCAGGCTTCTAACGAATTATGGAAAATCCATTTTACAAGGTGTAATTACGTTGATTTTTTTCCTTTCCCCTTTTTACATTTACATATACATGCAGGTTTTTCTTTTTCATCCAGATAAGACTATATATGTGCTATAAGTTCACACATTTCATACATCACACCTTGGACCAGTTCTGGTTTTATGGACTGTTCGGTTATTCGGGCTGTAGGCCTCTCAACTGACTGGGGTTAATGCTCATTAAGTCCGTCAGCGTCGAAAAAACTTGAACACCAACCTCCTTCAGGTGTGCAAGTACGGTGAGTACCCTCACTGCCTATTTTTTCCCCCCCAAGACTGGCTAACTGTACATAGCTTATACATAATAAGCACAGCTCCGATTGGCTGGTTACCCCACGATGCGACCAATCAGACTGAAGCAATATGCAGGATGGTAGTAGTCTTCGAGTGGTTCGCACGACGGGAGACTTCAGTCTGAAATGGTGGGTACCTTCCATTCCATACCTAAATTCAGAGTGGAGCCTGGCTCTTGTGGGAGCTGGGTAGGATAACACGCCCAACCCCCTCGGCTCAGTGCTGAGGTGCCTCACCACCGGCGAGCGGAGCCTGGCTCTCGTGGGAGCTGGGTGGGATAACACGCCCAACCCCCTTGGCTCAGTGCTGAGGTCCCTCGCCACCGGCGGGCCGCCCGAAGGCACAGGGCCCGCTCCTCCTGAGGTAGGGAGGTAAAAAAGAAAAAATACCTAAATTTTCCACAGCTTTTTCCCAGCAGTGAGTGCTTGAACAGGCCCTGCCTCGATCACATATTATTTAAAGTATATTTTAAATCTACACAGTACTCATGGGTACTCATAGTGCCTAATTATGACTCTGCATCCTAGTACGTATGTATGTTCAAGGCAACTTCCTATTGAGGAAAATATCATTCCCTTCAAGAGTTAGGGTGAACACTTAATTCTGGGCAGAATAACCACATACTTATAAGTAAGTGCGTTAAATGATAATGGAGATTTAGGATACCAGCAGCTACGACTCTAATTATTATCACAATCTCTAGCCACTTAGACCTTAACCTTGTCCCATATCCTTTCTCCCTCTCTCTTCCTGCTTTGTCGTTAACCCTCAATCTGAAATACCTACTTACGCCTAGATGCCACTTTAAAACCCTTCCCACCCCAACTGCAGGCGCTGTACCCGAACGCTGTATAGTTTACTGTAAGTACAGTCTTCCCTCTCGTCCCAAAGACTCTCTCACGTCTTTCCCCCTTCCAACATTTTATATTTCTCCATTTCCTCTTCAAGAAGAGAAAATAGTAAAATTTACACTCCTCTTGTATTCCTACTTTGAAAACTTGAAAACACGTCAGAACCACTTACGTATGCTCTCTTGTTTCTCTTGCTTCTCGGTTTCTGTCAAGTCAGCAGTACGTAGACACGCTAACTTTCCCAAATTAGATTAGATAAGGTGCCGAAGGTTAATCCGCTCATTTATCATCTTTATAGATAAATACCAACCCTAGCAAGCTGCATTAACTTCAGAGTGTGCCCTTTCAAAGTACTCTTTCGTTTGATATATTATTTGACTCTTTCTTCATGATTTCTCTTGCATTATTTGTTCCTTATATAGACAATGTTGTGAAATGCTCGACTGTTACAGTATTTATTCGTTGCACAAGCTCTTGGCGTATGAAGGAATATATCCACATAATCTATGTACCTTAAGAGCGACCAGCGCGATATTTGCAAGATAAGAGGAACTGACGGTTTTTTATCTACATCTGGTGAAACACACTTGTATCTTTGTCGTGAAGATAGACGGCCATAGACTGGGAGAGAGAGAAATATAATACATATAACTGTCTATCGTGATTGTTAGATGGTACCAGGGTTGTTGATGACAGTCAGTATTACAGTCATGTGACAAACCAGTTATTATGGGGAGCGGGGAATTACTAACGGCTGGTGTACTGTCACATTGACTGTTATGCAAGTGACGATATTATGTTGGCTGTCACGCAAGCTTGTATCACTTGTGGCACATCTCACCGGAATGATTAAACCAACCATATATTTTTCCTCTTTGCGCGAATTTATATAACTCATCTCTGTTAGCATAGCCACTTTGTCAGTCAGTTCGTCAGTAAATATGATCACATTCGTTGGGGCCTCTACTTTTTTTCTCGTGACTGTTTCTTCCCCAACAGCAGCTTATCTCTGGCCTTTATTAATTCAGTGACACAAATTACCCTTGCCCGGCTGTGGGTCAAACCCCATTCTCTCCGTGTGTGCTCAGCCGAACAACCCCCAACCTCGCGTGTCTGCTGGTCATTCTTGTTTGTACTGTTGCTTGCTCTGAGTTCATGTTTTACAGTTAGATGTGTGCAGGTTCAAGACTATACCTAGCTTAGTATTTGCATCTGTCTATTAACTATTGTATACATATTTCATGAAAATCTATCTCGATAACTTTGATTATTGATTATATATCCATTTTAACTGTCTATTAAGATTTACATTAGGAACCCGTTTATCAGTCCATTTGTTGAGACTAAGCTAAGAATGCTTCTCTCAACGAGACCTGACCCTGTTTAACTAAAACTGAAGGTTAAGTTAGCGTAGCACTGCCAAGTAGACCATGAGGATAACGACATGTATGTGACCTTCCCTTCACCAGCTAAATACACGCTTTCATTTGCTGTCATTATCTGTGTTTTTGATATCTGATTCTCTTTTCTCACCTTAAGCTTTGCATGTGAAACGCTTGTCTCTGAAGCCTGTTTCACAGATATGCGCGTATTTTTTGTGAAGGGATTCAAATTAATCTCTTGTTGATTCCCTTTCACACGGGAATCCAAGAACGTGATAAGGTTGATGTTTTGGCCAAACTTGCACCGGAGAAAGAGGCTACTGAATACAGCATTGGTTTGTCGTGTAATAGTCAGACTAGTGGTGTCAGGAAGGAACCAATGGATGTATTTGAAGCAGGTAGACGAGTGCAGAAAGGCACGAGTAATATCCATTCTCCCTCGCAATAACATGTGTCAAGTGAAACATGTGTATGGAGAAAGGAACAAGATCAGTAGATTACGAGATGTCACTTGTAGAATGAGTGTATGGTATAATATTTGCGTTTTGGCTTATTCGATGTTAATTAAGTGCTTTGTAAAGTTTGTGATCAGAGACATGGACAAACATTACATCGCTTTGTTACACTAAAACAGAAAAAAAAAGATATAACCTTTAGGGTAGATTAAATAATCCCTGCAAGAAAAGATACACAACTCTATTGATGATAGTAAAATACCTAAAATTCGTAGGCTTTACACATCCGGCATCTAGGAGGAGAATTGACGGTAGGACTGTAAGCTTAAGTTATAAACCTGCTTTGCAGCTGGTTCATACTTCAAGCTTAAAGTCTTTGTTGGTGGTTCATAACATAAGCTTACAAGGCCTGACAAAGACCCTTTGTGACCACTGTAAACCTCTTGCGTTACTGCTCACAGGACGCATTATGTAATAGCCGCTGATAAAGACAGAATCTGTATGCTGGGGTGTTTAAATCAGAATAGTTTTGAGAGCAATGTTCTTACTGTGTTTGCTCTCTCTCTCTGCCTTTTATGTAGTTGACGTAAGTTACAGTACATTGTCATGATTTTTAAGTGTATTACTCTGCCGTCAAATTATATTTACTTACTGGTTCTCTGGACTATTAAAAATGTAGTAAACTTATATCTTATTCGTCTGTAATTTCGATTTTCTTCTCATACATTGATTTCTCGCTCTTCCCTAACTTTTTTTTCCCCCGTTCAGCATGGCCTCTGATTATCCTTCGTATAATATTATGCGTGTGACGTCATCTGCATATTATGTTCGAACGGAGTTAGGCATTTCCCAGTTATAAATCATGTACCCATTTGGGGAGAGTCCTTTACGCTGCCTTGGGGAACACACAAGCGTGGTCAAATTTTGAGCTCAAGGAGGTATTCATTTGGGTGTGTGCAATCAGTCCTTCCCTCTAGAAAATTGCATAATGTTCTCACCATCACGTCAGGGAAGTCCAGTTGACTCACTGTGTGCTCAAGCCCATCATGCCAGACCCTATCAAGGGCTTCGCTGACGTTCCTGAGCATCAGGTGACAGGCTTTTATTGGCAAAATTTCGTTCCATCGTTCTGCGACTCGCTCAATTGGTTACTCTTTAACGTCTGACTCCAAACAGCCTGAATGCAAATAACATACATGTTTGGTTATTTGGGCGTTGGGCATGTCAACTGCTTGAGGGGGGGGGATGGTCGTTAAAGCCCATGATTGTCAAGTTATAATTACAGTCTTAAAGAAAATTGATATAAAGACAGCAATAAGGAACTTAATAGGAAGTGACTGATCACCGATTAGACTAACGCGTGTACCGTAAACAACATTGTATGCAAAAAAAAATAACCTTGAGTAACATACGGTTAGTGAATAATTATTTTTTATAAGTTTATTAAAAAATTGAATAATCTCAAACAAAATGTGGCTGCAGATTATGATATATTCTACGTGGAAGACTTTTTGCCAGAATGTTTTCGTCAGCAATTAAAACTGCTGTGCCACCCCTAACAGACACCCAGTGCCAAACTCATAAGGATGGCGAAATGCAGGATCATAAAAAGGGCCGAACATTCATCACAAGTTACTTAACCATGTTACGCAGCGTAGTACTCACCCCTTAAGTATTACTCAGCCCTTAAGTATTACTGTTGATTTAAACTGGCATTGAAACAGCAAGGAGAAGGGAAGGGCAAGGAGATTAGGCAAGATGCAACACAGCAGTGAGGCTAGGATTTAGGGGGGGTTTCCTCTCTCTCTCTCTCTGTTGTTGCTATTCACTTTATATGTATTGATTTTTTTATGCAATGACGTTTCTAGGATTCTTCTAATTGTGCTTCACCAGACCTAACCTTAATCTTTCTAGATCAGATAGGATTAGTTAGGTGCAGAGAACGCATTAACTGATGTCAGTAATCTTTCACAGGTTGAACTAATATATTCTGTCTGACGTTACATCTCGTGTCATCATCTTAAATATTTAGGCTGCACATTTGTCGTGGTCTGTTATCATTTTGAAACAGATGAGCTGCCAATATTGTATATTACTCGAACGTATATCTGTCATGATTATTTGGTCAGTGGCAACAGCATTCGATGAACGTATCCCGGATGAAATAAGGATGAAAAAACATTCTTAACCTCTTTGAGAACGAAGGTATGTACCCCTTGAGTGAGCACGACGATAAAACCCTGACGGGTCAGGTCAACAGGTCACTCTATGATACCCAAAGTCATACCTTCGTGATGAAGGCTGAGCGAAGTGGCGCTTCCTCGCAGAAGCCAACTGGTCTGACCTTGAGCGGCACTGCTTCCTTCCACCCTTCATTAAAAAGACTTTTTTACACTTCCCTTTTACCCCATATCTGGGTCCTTTATCACTCCCGGAAAAAGATTAAATTCTTGCAATTATCTACTGGGCACTACTTTCACTATGTCTTAACAAAGACATGTCTCCAGTGTAAACCGTCAGGCAAATGTCTTCCCAAAAACTGGGTTTCTATAATAGTGCGGTATGACCTTTAGCATTACGGTATAACCTATGACCTGACCCATGCGGGTCATGTCAAAAAATAATCAGACCATTTGATATACTCAGGAGTCGTGCTATGGTGTTCGTAGGTCGACGCCATTGCTTACTTCAGGGTTCTACTACCATCGTGGTCAGCGGGTCCATATGCAAATTAGATTACGGTGTGTACAGCAGTAGATCACGGTCGCGTCGGGGCGCCCGACCTACATCTATGAGAAGCATGAGTCACGGCCCGACTTGGTGGTTCCCACAGGTCGGTCACTCCGCCTCCCTTCCTCGGCATCAAGTCGCGCCCGCTGGTAGCCTAGCTTCGTTCGAGAGCCGGTGGCTGTTGTAACCTTACCCCAGCCGCCGATTTACGTATCCCCGGGAGGATTTGAACCACCCATGTATAAGTTTGGGGGAATTTAACCACCTATGTATAGACTTGGGGGATGCTTACCACCTGCGTATAAATGCGAGGAAATTTTGAACCATCCGTGTATGAATTCAAATGGATGTTAACCAACTGTGTATAGATTCGTGTATGTCATCCTAATTATGTTTGAAATCCCTCCCTACCACCTGCTTGGTCATCCTTCGTGTCAACAGCAAATACATCATAAAGCCGCAAACCACACGTTACAAGAACACTAGGAATAATCACCGGCTGCAAGGCAAATACCGACACTCAACACCTGCACAGTGGAACGACAGCCCACCTCAGTATGTACGACACTCGGGTCTTTGTAACAGCACTGGACTCCGTTCCCTTCCAAAGCACTCCACAACAAAACATCAACCCCAAGGTAGAAATGATAAAGAGCTTAGCCCTGACTCACACTTCAGTAGCTTCTACTCACAGGTCCGCTCCTCCAGTCACCTAAACAAACTCAATACTGACACAACATACACGCACCGAAATGCCCCGACAGGCACTGAATAAGCGCCCTCCCATCTTAGTCTTCAACACCACCCCACCAGACATACCCATATGAAACAACACTCCCCATCCCTCCAACATTACTAATACCAGTTCATCACATCGCATGACCCTTCATGCCAAATATATAATTTTCATCTCGCGGACATGGAACACTTATCCCTAATTTGTCTTGCACTCACGTCACACAGTCTTGCCATACATCTCCTCACTCCTTGACCTGCAGTCCTTCCCGGTGGACGTGGCTGACTTCCTGAGTACTGTGGGAACCCAATAGTAGGGGCTTGTGGAGCTCAGGCCATCACAACATTAAGTAACGTTTCATACGAACATACATATATATATATATATATATACCTAACCTTAAGGAAATTACTTTGGTGGCCTTCATAGTGTTGGAGGAAAATTAAATTTTGTTGCTGGCATAGACTGAGTAGAGTCTGTGTGTGTGTGTGTGTGTGTGTCACAACGAACGTGACCGGAACACATTCAAATGCTACATTCATTCGCTGAATGGCCTTCAGGTGGATGGACAGGGCCATTCTGGGTGAGGGTGGGGTGGGGAGGATTGTGTATTGATAGACATCGAGTCGCAACGGAATCTGCATTACAGCAACCACCACCGCTATCAAGTTTACCGCCGCCATCACCAGGCGCCAGCACCATCGGCATCACGCCATCACCGACATAGCTGGTCCGGGACGTCACAAAAGAAGGGTAATGTGAGGTCAGAGCGAGAGCGTGTGAAAGATAGTTATGCGGAATAACTGACTCCATGTGTGTGTGTGTGCGTGATCCTACGAACGCAAAATACGAACTGTGCCGCAACCAGAGGCAGGTATTAATGTACCCCCCTTTGGAGTGGAATGTTCCTCGACGAGACTGAACTAACTCCCTTTCGTCAACGGATGGTGATGATACAGCCTGGAGGTGACTTTTCACTCGTGGTGTAACCACAGGCAGGAAGAGTCCTCTCTCTCTCTCTCTCTCTCCCTCTCAATCACAGTTTCTTACCAACCGCTGATGGGAGTCCACACGACCGACACACATACACGCTGTTGGTCGCTCAACTTGAACCTTTACGAACTCCTCCTCCTCCTCCCCGGGATGCTTCAGAGACTTAAGAAAAAAAAAGTGTAAAACTTGATATTCAGTTGAAAAAAAGGAGCTGCACAATGGACAGAATGACAACATATGTCCGAGACTTCTTTTAAAAGCGGGTGAAATTCCGTTACGTGGGGTTAGGCGTGTGTCGCCTCGGAGGTAAACAACAGACACCGGCCAGAACTTTCTTCCTGAACTCGTGTCGCGAGAGATTATCGTACCTTCAGAGGCGAGCGGAACACAAGAGTTATTGTGAGGACGTAAAATGCATTGCACGGGAATCCCCTTTATCAGCGTCTCTTAAACGTGACCTTATCTGATGATAAGGAAGGTTGATGCACGATATTCATTTTCTTCGAATGACCAGCAAGCCTCTCTCAGTCTAGACGCAGACCCCGACCTAAAGATATCAAGTAATGGTGTCGTCTCTGCAGTAACTCGTGATGCTGGCCCTTGAAGAAACCGTTCAGACATTTTGAGCCATCAGGCACACGTGCACCATCACGTATCATCGTAGACGAACACTTCATCACCGCACAGTTTCGCGGTAATGATAAAGACCTGAACCGGAAACCGAGACATTGTAACAGACGCCAGGATTAGAATGATGTACAGATATAACTGGCAGGCAAGACGTGATACAATGGTGTAAACTCAGTGATGTGCCATATAAACACACGCTGCAATACCATATAATAACATAATCCTGCTCTCATGTTTTACGAACTTCGTAAATATTCCATTGGCATTGATGTACGTACTCAGTTGAAGGTGTTCTACTCTTTGCACCTAGGCTTTGCAGTCATATGAGCGTCTTTAGTATGAATGGTTTTACTCGTAATGCAGTATAATTTGCCTTGCATACTATTCTACGGTTCATATACGTGTATGCTAACTTTTTTTATTGTACAGATGCCGCAAGTAATCGTGTAAGTCTGTGTGATAAATACCAGTGGGCCCCTCAGCTCACTCCCCATATATATATTTATTATGCATGATCGCCGTTTCCCGCGTCAGCGAGGTAGCGCTAGGAAACGGACGTAGAGACGTATCCTGTACTGTGTTTGCACCTATGCACTGAATACAAAGGGTCCTCTGCCCACCTTTGTAACCTGAGTTTCTTCAGTGCCTGTAGAGTCTTACTCAGGCCATACAATAATATGAGGTGATAGACATATAAAGTAAGAAAAAGGAAGGATTTTGTTTATCAGAACTCCCATGCCCAGGTGTGTAATGTAATTACCAGTTTGTTCAGTACGGGGAGGGAGGTTTACACACGTGAGGGCCCCATTTCTTGAACCATCTTCATCATACAACTATTCAGACTTCCGTATCCTTTCCGCATTTAATACTTCCCCATTTAATCAAGTCATCCCTAACTCTTCCATGACGGACAAATTTAAGGCCTCGAGCTTTTGCCCGCAAATCACGTCTCTTAATTCCGTTACCAGTTGTGTTGCCCTCCTCTGGACCTTCTCTATTAGCTGTATGTGTTTTTTTAATTGGTGTTTGTGTGTGTGTGTGTGTGTGTTCATTTGTACTCTGTATGCGTGTATTTACTTTTTTATCGGGAATAAAGATATTGAGATCCGACACACTGTATTGATAGTTACAGTATCTTTCTGACAGTTACTTTATCTTTCAGTACTCGTGTTTAAAGCAATCTCTGCATCAATATCCGTCTGTTCGTCACGAGTGTCAAGTAATTCACCCTGGTGTCATTATCCACAACCAGCAGTTATTGTAACGACACACCAAAGCTTTCTAACATTTCACATCGTTGCTTTTAAACATCATCTGTGAATTGAGTTCAGGAAACAGCCAATTGTTTTTACTTGTGCCTACTATTTTCATTATTTCTTTGTTTCACGTTATGATACGATTTATGTAAGACACAGACCAGAGATGACAGTCTAACGATGCTGGAGAACAAGACATTGTGTTGATCTCGGTAGGAAACACTTGTAAAGTTTGGAGGAGAACTTGGGGTGGTGGCCATGAAGTTTGACCCACTTACCTAGAGAGAGAGGCTGGAGTTAGACAACCGACACGTCGCTCGGGTGTTGATCCCTGTGATCCCCGGCCAGCAGGACTTGTTCCAACCTCACACATACTGTCCATACACACAGACGCACACAAAGTACATATTGTATTATTTCTTTAGTACTTATACATGAAGGTCTCCTGCCCAGTAATCTCATAAAGGATAATCAAATGGCCGAATTCATCTTCACTCACTGTTCAAACCTTTTACTATGTACGTATTTTGAGTATGGCACTGATGCGGCACGGAAGGAATAGGTAGAAGACTTGAGGTTATATCAGTGACTGAATGCGTGTTGGATTCTAACGGTTGTGCTTTCTATTCTAATTTTTGTGGACGGAAACCGTGGAAAGCCAAGTGAAAGTTTGAACCGGTGGATGGCAACACCGGCGCCAGCAGACCTTTTTTTTTTTTTGCTTCTATCCACCAATCTTTCTCAGAATGTTTCGGTGCAAGAAAACTATTTACATCCATTAGAATAAGGATGTGTACAAAATTACGTAGGCTCATATAGTTAGATATGTTTTTGTCAACGTTTTTGATTATCACAATTAGAAGTGACCTTCTCCTTAGATGTATTCATGGAACAAACAAGGGTCCTAAGTCGTTGATTAAATACCGGATTTCCCTGTAGAGATCGTTACCCCGCGAGAGGATTCGGCTTTGAGGCGCCCGAGTCTCTCAGTCTCGGTCGTCACTCAGTGAGTGGATCCTGCAGGGGAAAGAGCTGTTTGCTGGCTCCTCCGTTCATTGCATCACTTGGAGAGTACAACATAGTGTTAGTATCGTCAAGTGTATTGTGAACTACCAGAGGGAGTGGGGAGAGTCCACGAAAGGCGTGGTGTGTATGTGGGTGTGTGTGACGTATTGTGTCGCAAAACAGGTAAGACATTTGTAAAGGAAGTTAGTGGCTTTGTTACTCTATTCATACGGAAAACATAACTACCTCTCATAGCATGTGAATTTTTGAGAAGCAATGAATTTTCGTAGGAGCACCCAGCTTTGCCACATGTTGAATGGGGAAGTTTATAACTGAACACGCATATTACATAGGTTT
>JAUUDW010484096.1:0-12392 GCA_032361385.1 Panulirus guttatus | reverse complement strand
GCCGGCGGCAAGACCACATTCATCTCAGTCATACAGAGGCGTCCAAGGGGGCCACTTCGATTTCTGTCTCCCGTCAGGTCAGTCCATCTTCAAGTTGTGCACACAGGGTTTATTTAACATGCTGGTGATGACGGCCAGTTTATGGATGACGTTAGATGTTAGTCTACATTTGCTTACTTGTGAAGGAACCTCTCATGGCTTCTCTTAGGTGGAAATATGAGTTAACCGATATCCTTATCGACCTTCAGTAGATCTTCATCTCCGTTTTTTTTAAACACATCTCCGTCTCCTTTATAGAAAATGGCGATGTAGACGCAATATTACCATCCCAATCTGCTTGTCTGGCACCATCTTATATGCAGTATACAGAGGAAAAAAATATATTACCTGGGATAATGATATTGATAATGGGTTCAGATTCGTTCAGTTTACGTGTCCCTCAACGAACGAATACTCTGGACAGAGGCTGTGAGGCACTGCCCCACTAACAACACACACACACACGCACGCACAACGCATGGGTCGCCCTCCTATAATTACAAAACACTACAGTAGAGAAACCTGCTCCCTCCCTACCAGTCAGACACTTCCTTTTCAACGGTGCCACAAAAAGGCAGTCGACTGCTGAATGTGAACCATGATTGGCCAACGTTGGACCTCAATGAAGCAAAACAGTTTTGCCAACTCTGGACCAACCACGGGCCTCACTGGAGATGGCAATATTGCCAGCTCTAGACTTTTGCCGAGCTACGCGAGATGATAGCTTCTCTGTGTGGTACAGTTGGATGTGAGGTACATGGTGTAGTTACATGTGAAGTACCTGGTATAGCTGCATGTGAGGCTTCCGGTGCAGCTTCGTGTGAGGTACCTGGTATCGCTACATGTGAAGTACCAGGTACAGCTATATGTGAAGTACCTGGTATAGCTACGTGTGTGTATAACGCTCACAAACGAACAAACTCACATACGCAGACTTCTGTACTACATACCTACACATTTGTGCCTGCCCTGTTTCCTACTGTTTTTCCAAAAAGAAACCCTTTCAAAATGGTGCAGTGCGTCGATATTCCCATAAACTTTGTTTTCATGAAATCTGACACTTGTTGCATTGTTGTTCCCAGTACGACGTAACTCAACAAAGAATGGAGAAATCAATCAGGATTTCACATTTCTATAACTTATAAGATTGTCGAAAGAAAGACGAAAGATGGAAGAAATCTTCAAATTTCACCAATTCAAGGGAAGAAGGAGGTATCGTAACGGTCTATCCTCGAGTAGACGGTCTGTACACAGTAACTACGGGAAGCAACAACAGCCGTGAGGGCGCATGCTCAATGCTCACAAGAACAGTAGCCAAAATAATGCAAAGGCGTATATATTTCACGGACTCGGCCGTTGATCATGAATTAATGTGAGTCTGAATTTTGCATAAATCAATTTTCCCTGAAGTAGAGATTCAGAACAGGTGGAACTATGTAAAAGTCGTACAGAACATAAATAGGCTTCTATTTTTGATGAAATCATATGGCAAAACCTTTCATAAGTTCGGATGTTATCGAGATATTCTGAACACACACAATGTACCAGACAACCAAGTAACGTCCGAGTTCCTTAGAATGTTTCTAGCTGCACCCAGATGTCAGCACCATTGATCGTGAACCAAGAACAAAACCTCGAATTCGCTTGGCCAGCGGTTGAAGCGAAACATCTCCCGAGCTTGTAATGTGAGTCGTTATCTCAGCGCCTCTCAACCAGCAAGATTAGATGCCGTCTTCGCTAGAGCAGACCTTTGTTTACTCACCACCAGCCCTCCAGCTACGTGAGTTTATTTTTGAACTATAATAAGAACTGAACTTTCTCAGCCCATCGGTGACGCCTTCTCTTATCCCCAGATCATCCACACGTCACAATGTTTGAGGTGTTTGGCGGCCTGAAGAAGCACATACAAACATCAGGGTAAGTTAAAACCAGTCTTCGTATTAAGACTACATTACAATGATACCCTTACGTTTTCTTATGTACTCTCTCCGTATCCTGTCACGGTGACGCGTTCCCAACCAGGTCAACTGCTTTCATTATCACTGAAATCACTATCATTGCCGATATCAGTATTGTCACCACAATCTTAATGACTGCCGTAATTTGTCCGTCTTCATCACAAAGAAAACAAGAATCTGACGCCATGTTTCTCTATAGATTTCCAATATGCAAGTGTGGGATCACATACCCTTCTTGGCCATCTTCATTCTAATATTTTTAGGGGGTTCCTCAGTGGACAACTTGCCCCATATAAATCTACGGAAGAGTTTTCAGTAACCTGTGTGATTATTCACAATGTTTTATCATACTCTTAATGTGATCTATACCTTCCGTATATCAATGCACTCATTCCTTGCCTTTTTAAGTTCAACACCGGCTGGCTGTTGTACCCACCATATCTATTTCATCAATGTTTATCCATGATGCCTCAAGTCACGCTCCAGGTTTATGCTTATGAGATTCTTCCGTGACACTGCTGCAACGTTTGGTCCCACAGGATGACTCAGGTGTCCTGACTTAAAGTAGAATTCACAGTTTACCTGCAGCTCAATATTCAAACTGCATGCCGTGAACTTACACACACATACCCATGCCATAAGTGAAAGGTGACCTTTCTCTACGACTCCAAACTCTGGAGGAGACGCCCTATACATACGTTATCTCCACAGCTTTACTGTACATGTGATCTCTTAACCTCGTATATTAATATCCCTGACCAGGGCGACCAAACCCAAAGTGACCTCCCTGCTGTTCTTCTCGGCCAAGCTGTGCATGCTGATCACCCTCCTGGCCTGCGTACTGGTCACCGCCAAGAACTACATCGGAGACAACATAAAATGCATCACAGGCTTCGAGAAGCAGGAGCACAAGGCTATAGAGACCTACTGTTTCATCGCCTCGACCTTCACCCTGGTCGACCTGAACGCTGAGGTCGGTGGTTAGCGCCGGGTGTAACGCCTCTTCTTTTCAGACCTCAACTTATGATTCTGATCATAGGTTGTTGTTGTTGTTGTTGTGTGTATGTGTGTGAGTGTGTGTTTGTCTTGAACTACATAGCGTATACTGAGAAACGTACCGTATCTCAAACGGAGCTTTACATCACTATAGTGAACAAGAAAGTACGAGAAGGGAACGTACGGAAAACTTTCTGCTAATTTTAGACGCCTTAGAAAAGATGGTGCATGACGAGGGGCACCAGCCGGACTTGACGGACACGAGAGGCCGTTCACCTGCTGGAGACGTCACCAGTGTGGGAGGATCTAGCGACACAGGAGGCAGTGGCCAAAGGACCTCCCCAGGTGCTACATGGAGGGAACGCCAGCGTTCAGTGGAGTGTGGGTCTGGCACTCATAGTGCAGTCTGAGCCTCGTGTCACACCGGTGGTCTTGAGGGTCTTCATAAGGAAACCTACACAAGCAACTGCAGCAAACCTAGATCGAAAGATACTTAAAGAAGTAGAAGTGACATTCCCAACACCCTTGCCGTCGAGAACATTCGTAATGAGACGTGGCAATAACCAACAGAATTGTGAGATATGACACACCCACGTACTGTATTGTGAGACGTGACACTTACGTGGAGTATTGAGACGTTATGCTCACGAGGATTACTGTGAGACGTGACACACGGACAACACTGCAAACATAACGCTTAAATACGATACTGAAAATACATATACAGGTTGAACCTCTGTAATTCGGCAACCTTGGGACCTGGCCATTGCCGGAGCACATAAAATGTCGGAAAACAGAAAATGACCCCTAAGAGAACCCCCTATGTAAACATATGCCCGACCCCCTAGTCTTGCCAGCTCATTCCGCATACATATTGCTGTGTTATCAAAGGTAGAACGGAGCTTAAAACACGAAATGATACAACCATTAATGCTTCCAAACAAGGCTTTAATTGTTACATCAGAAGTACATCGGGGTCAGCAGGGTCTTCATGGCCAGTAGACACTTGCACACCAGGGGCAGAGGAGGTGCTGGGAAGTCGATTTTCTACGCTTGAATGAGCCTTGGCAGTGTTATTACCGACCTTCAGTCGTCCTGAAACATTATGCTTGGCCACAGTTTGTGCCAGGCACCTTGCAGTGTAATTTTCTCGACTTTGTTCCAGGCAGAAGCTAGTGACCATGCCATATCCTTTAAGTTAAATTCCTTTATGAAATCTTCAGGGAGCTTCCCATTATTCAGTGCGACAAGGAAATGGTGCATGAACTCCAATCTGCATCAAGATTTCAGTGAATGTAATATGCCCTGGTCACAGCGCTGAATCAGAGAGGTGCAGTTAGGAGGGAAGTGTAGACCAAAAACAGTGTCTTTTATTGAAAGTTCTGCTTTGGAGTGTGCTGATCGATTATCTAAAATGAAGGCCAGCAGAGTTATGTCACGTCCACACTCTCGGGCAGTTCCAGGCGTGTTGTACCCTCCTCACCGGGTAAAGTCCGTCGGCCATGCCTGTGTTGTCAACACTGTTGAGGGCAGTAAGGTCGTACAGTAGTAGCCAGCCAGTAGGTGGTCGGCAGGAAACGAGTGCGTTAATCACCGTGAGCAACAGTGCTGAAAGGAGAAAAAACAGCGTTGTGTAGAATACTGACTGATGCATGCGAAAATAAAAAGAGAAAAAACAAACAAACTGCAGAGATCTATATGGTGTAGAGTGGTAACTTTTTGTGGCTGGCAGCGCTCTTGCTCCAGACCCGTCGTCAGACCACCGGACAGTGCCTGGCAACTTCGCTCATCTCCGGGCAAGGGCGATCCGCTGCTTTGCCCGTCAAAGTTGCCACAAAGCGTCTGATGACGGGCCTAACACTTGAGCCCGCCGGGCACTGCCAGGTAGTGTGGACGCTCCTTTATAATGTGCTCTAGCTTCACGCGCGAAGTAATTTTCAAACCACTCAAGAAAAAATTTAGTTGTCATCCTCCCTATTTTAGTACCGCGGTGGGTAAGTGGAAGAATTTTCACTCCTTCAAAGGCACTCGGGTGAACACTCTTACCAGTTACCATCAGCTTGTTTTTGTGTGTTCCAGCAGCAATGCTGCAGCCAAGAATTGTTTCCCTATCTTTGGAATCCTTTCCCCCAGATGGAGACTCCTCAATACCTTGAGTAAGGATTTTTCGTGGCATACGACGCCAATACACGGCTGATTCGTCAGCATTATACACTTGTTCTGGGACTAACTTTTCCGCTGTCACTAACTGTGCAAATTCATCCACAAACTCTGTCGCAGCTTCCGTGTGAGCACTACACTCTTCACCGCACACACACCATGTTACTGAAATTCCATGTGTCCACTTGAAGTTGAGTAACCATCCTTGCGAATATTCACAGTCATAGTCTAGCTTTAGTTTTCTATGAAAAACTTTGGCCTGCTCGCTAAGCACCTCCCCAGAAATGCTCACACCTTCATTACGTCGGAGCTTAAACCACTTTATAAGTGCACTGTCTAATTCTGTTGTACTCATGACACCTTTCAAATTTTTCCGAAACTTCAAACTTTTCTGGCTTTCATTTTCAGCGAAAAACTTGAAAAATCAGCTCCTTTTGTTTCTTTGTCATACACAGTTGACGATCCAATCTCACGGTACTCACACAAAGTCTTTACAGAAGTCCCTTTATCTAATTTTCTAGTAACTCCACCTCTTCAATCATAGATGATGATTTATGCTCACGCTTATTAGCACTGTCACCATCTTCTGCACGTCTTGGTCTCTTGGATGACATCCTGAAGGGCTAAAATACAGCTGAATATAAGAAATTAACAGGACTATTAATTAGCTTGGCTGTAGTGTAAGCAGATTTTGGCGCCTTTGCGCTGCTAAAATGCTAGCGCCACCCTGGTGGCAGATCCACAAACTCATGGCGGCAGATTCAAAACGTGCCGGACCATGGGAGTTACCGGACCATAGAGTAACGAATTAGAGAGGAACAACCTGCTGTAACATAGAATCAGATGGATTTATACTTAAGTATTCCGTAGATATCTAATGCCTTTTCAATGAATTCCATAATTTCGTGTATCGGCATATGGACTCTGTCTTTACGACAGAGAAAAGTTTAAATATAAGGTTATAATCATTTACAAGATGCACTACAAGAAGATCGTTCATTCTTCTAAAACAGTTTATATAAGTTCATAAATGTATATCGAGACCGCAAGCCCTTGACGGTCTTCATAAAACTATGTTGGAACTCGAAGCATAGATTCATATCCTCACAAAGAGACTTTCAGAGAAAGAATGCAGTGAAGGTATCCAGTCCGACGTGATAAGATAAGAAGAGAGTGTCTGATGATACGCCACAGCTTAGCTTGCCTGACAATGTCTGGTGATAGCCACAGTCTAGTCCACCTGACGGTGTCTAGCGTTAGCTACAGCTTAGCCTGTTTAACAATGTCTGGCGATGGCCACAGCCAAACGACTACAGCTTAGCATGTCTAACAATGTCTAGTGATAACCATGGGCTAGTTTGCCAGCTAACGTCTGGTGACAGATACATTCTATTTCAAAAGTGTTGTCCTAAAAAGGTCACTGATGTTTCGTGCTTTGAGTTGGGTTTGAGAAATGGGTGTTTCGGTCCACTGATACATGTCATAAGTCCTCTCCCTTGTCCATGTTGTCTCTGCTTTGTCCTTGGGCTGTGTCATTACAGAAAAGAGGGTGGAAGGAACTGGGCGCAAGTTTAGGTTCTTGGGTGAGGGCTATGTTTTGAAGGCTGAGTACTTGGTGAGTGTTGGTGCGTGTTTTTTTCTGATGCCATGTTTAGCATGTGAACGGGATTCTGCGGAGTCATAGGGTTAGCATGATGGGAAGGATCGTGTATTTTGTGCTGTTGTTAGGGCAAAATGGTGGTTTGGGAGGGGGGGGGCCTTGGGTATTTGAGAGAGTGGTAGGTGCATGTCCATAGTTCTGAGAGAGAGAGAGATGAGTGGCAGAAAAGCCGGTCGAAAGAGCAGTCCGGAGTTATGACCGAACTAAGCCGCCTCCCTGCTGCAGACGCCGCACCCCGGCGTGGGACCCAACACTAAGATGGTTTCGGGAACAGTCGAGGAGGCGGAGAGCAGGAGGCACGCCTACTACCAGTGGGTGCCCATGGTGCTCGTCCTCCAGGCCGTCATCTACTACTTCCCCATCTGGATCTGGCAAAGGATTGACAAGGGCTTCTTCGAGGCGACCATCTGCCACCTGGACAAGGTCCACATCGGTGACATCTCCAAGAATGTGAGTAATAACTAACAATGTTAATCCGAGGCCTTTTTTTAACCACGAGATAGTTCACCCTTACGGTAAGTCTCTTAATGAGATGTCCTGGTGATGGACTGAATGTTGAGCGTATCTACAATTCCCTCTCACTCGCACACCCCTGTGACTTGTCTCTTCCATGGTGATATTCATAATAAGGCCCACCCTCATTGCCTCATCTTCAATACTTTGCATTTGGTCACATTAGATTTCACAAACAATGTAACTGGCCGAACATGGGGCTCATCTGCGTTATCATAAACAGTTCTGAGCACCTCATATTTCTCACGAGACCAGCATCATTTAGATACATTCGAACCAGAATTCTTATGCTTCAGTCATTTTTTATTAGATTTACTACCTGACAACCTTTCTGTGTGAACTGTGGTAGACTTTGTGCATGGTACCTCAGGTAATCATGGTACGTCATGCATGATCGGCAGCAACTGACCTAACAATCATTTCAAAGGTTTTTATCCATTTCCCTATTGATTGCAAATATCTTTTTTTTTGTGCACCATAAACATGCATTATGGTAAAACTTTCGTACAAACTTGTGTCGGGAATAGAAACAGATTATCCATCCTCCTCTTCGCCAGTTACCTCGTCGTCATAAGCTTCCTCGTAGGGGGAATTCTTAGCTTAACAAGTCCTCAGTAACCCTGTACTCAACAGCACATTCATACATCCTCCTCTGCTGCAGATCGAGAGTTCATCACAATACTTCGCCAGTTCGCTCACCACCCACAGGAGTTATGGACTAGGTTTCCTGTTGTGTGAGTGTCTGACTTGCGCGATAGCAATAGGTAATCTCTTCTTCACCAACACCTTCCTGGGCGGAGAGTTCTTCCAGTTTGGTCCCGCGGCCCTCAAGTACCTGGGCAGCGACGCTACAGACCCTAACAATCCGCTCAACGAGATCTTCCCTAAGGTAAGCACCTACCCACCCACACACCTCTGCCCATGCCCTTACCTACCTATCCACTCACCCCTACATCTGTCCATGCCCTTACCTATCCATCCACTCACTCACCCTCCCTTCCAGGCCCGCACCTACCTATACCTATATACAACCATGACCCTCCTGTCGAATCCATACTTATGGATACCCAAGACCTCACCTGACCTCATCATTCACGTCCTAGCTAACACTCACCAACACTCACAACCGGCTATCCACGTCCTCAGCTGTCTATACGTACTTTAACGAAAAGCTATTCTGTTTTTGTGAAATGTATGTGCTATATATAACGTAGATAGATTATGCAGTGGCACACACACACACACACACATACACACATAAACATTAAGCCTACCGCAGCCAGCAGCTAAGGCCTGGCCTGACCTCATCCACAGGTAGCCAAATGTACGTGGCACAAGTTCGGTGCGTCCGGCACCATCCAGAAGTTCGACTCGATGTGTGTGTTGCCGCTGAACATCGTCAACGAGAAGACGTACATCTTCCTGTGGGTGGTGTACATCGTAACCGCCGCCATCTGTAGCTTCGTCCTCCTCCTCCACATCCTCCTCTTCCTCATGTGAGTTTCCTCTTCCTTCTACGAAGACCGATGGTAGTGAGTGAGCGCACTGTGGCTGCTGTGGGCGTCCTGCTCCCGAAAGCATTCTGACCAAAGGTCAAGTGAAGTTCGGCGTCAGTCACCCCCGTCCTCCTGTGTCGGGAAACAGATCATATTTCAATCTCCGTCTCTGAGACTACGTGGTGGGGCTGGTCTTTACATAATCTCCGTCCATGACCGTTTACCCGAATAAAACATCCAAGATGGCCGCTGAGACTAAATAAAGTCCAGAGGACGATGCAGGCTCCTGTGAGCCCCCTAGTTATGGATGGGTATCCTCTCTCTCCCTGCTGTGAGGAATCATTTCCCCTCCTGTGTGGATCTTCCTTTTCCTTCTGTGCGTATCATCCTCATAATATTATTCCCCTCCAGATGCGGGTGTTGTGTTCATGTGAGATATGCCTGGTTGTCAACAGCCCACTGCCGATCTAAACAACCTGTTGAAACAGTTTCCATCGGTTGTTTTCCACTTGATGTGAAAATATCCTGTAACAATTGCACTCACTTTTGATGTCACGTCAGCTGAATGTACCCTTGGGTACATGTATTCATTACTGCATTGACTAGTTTTGTTTTCAAAATAAACCACTTTTATTTGGAGATCAACAAAACACTGCATGAACTACAAAATATAGTGAAATGTTTGTGTCTTTTGTAAACCAGTTTGACGCTACTGGAAGCGTACGCTGTCCATGTCTTATTTCCATTGGCAAATTAGAATAATCAATGATACAAATTAGCTTTTCATTATCAGTTTATGCCACACGTGGCAAGCTGATAATAAGTGTGATAAAATCATGTTCTAAGTCTATAAGATCACCTGATTTTTTTTTCCTCTAGTTAAATAAATCTACAGTTTCTCTCTTCTCAGCTAGAGACTCAGACGATGTGTCTAATCATCTCTCGTCATCCTAGGCTGTGTCAACTTTCCATTTTACAATAACAAACATTTCAGACACCAGTTCTTCCTGACTTACGTCCCTTCAACTCTTACACGCTCAGTCATCACACACATCCACCACTGTCTCTTCCCCAGTGTTGAATTGCATGCTATATATGCCTCCCGATGTTTTGCCACAGGCCCAGCGTCCGAAACACCTTACTGGTGTTCCTAGCGCACAAGCAGATGACCAAGGTGGAGCTGCACCACGTCCTGCCCAAGTGCAACTACGGCGACTGGTTCCTCATATACCACTTCAAGAGCAACATGGCCTACTTTGGCAAGTGGGTCTCCGCTGTCCGAGTGGAGCTGAGCAAGTAGTCCTGGGAGACAATCCTGTCTCCTCCTCCTTTTCCCTCACCCGAGTCCCGCCTGCCAGGCCCAGTGCCAGCAACAACAAACAACAATAGGCGTCGTCTGACGTCATGTGCGGTGCCAGCTCCTCCCAGATCACTCCCTAGTGAGCTGTGTGGCTGCCAGCTCCTCCCAGATCACTCCCTAGTGAGCTGTGTGGCTGCCAGCTCCTCCCAGATCAGTCCTTAATGAGCTGTGCGGCTAGCAGCTCCTCCTACATCAGTCCTTAATGAGCTGTGCGTCTAGCAGCTCCTCCTACATCAGTTCTTAATGAGCTGTGCGGCTAGCAGCTCCTCCTACATCACTCCCTTTTGAGCTGTGTGGCTGCCACTCCTCCCAGATCACTCCCTAGTGAGCTGTGTGGCTGCCACTCCTCCCAGATCACTCCCTAGTGAGCTGTGCGGCTGCCAGATCCTCCCAGATCAGTCCTTAATGAGCTGTTCGGCTGGCAGCTCATCCTACATCACTCCCTAGTAAGCTGTGTGGCTGCCAGCTCCTCCCAGATCAGTCCCAAGTGAGCTGCGTGGCTGGCAACTCCTCCCAGTCACTCCTTAGTGAGCTATGTGGCTGGCAGCTCCTCCGGGATCACTCCCTGGTGAACTGTTTGTTGGTGTTATTGTAACAGATATCATATCGGTCTCAGGGGAATACCAAAGCCCTCATACCCTGCTCAGGTACTTCCTCTGTGACTGTCGTTTACCATGGTAGTCTACTTTTACTCTGTGGTCTTCTGATGTAGACGTATACATCACGAATGCATGATACTTCCGACTGTTTGCATATACATGTATATTCTTGGGTGACATCCAACAGTGTAATACTATGTTGACAGTTTCTTCTCAGTAGCTTCTAGTAAAACGTCTTTGCTTAAGCAACGAAACTTGGAATCATCATTCAGGCCATTAAGACCCACTTTCCCTTCTGAAGTCGTGATGTGTACGTTGTCAGGCACGAATATCCACACTAACTCTTGTACGTAATAAATAGTCATTAGAAAATAAGCTTAGCTTAAACTGGTTTGCTGAACCGAAGAAATGTTTTTAGGGTTAAATCAAGTCTAACTGTTAAGTGAATCATATTGATGAAAAACATCATTTGTACCTGCAGATCGTTAGCAGCCTCATTATCATGAAAAATAATGAATAAAACTGGGCAACGTTTTTATTAATAGCGTTTCATTGTTCATGTCGAAACAACTGATATGTGTTTTCTAAATTAAAGCCCCCACCACTAGCTAGACCACGGAATACTCGGCAAGCTGCTGCGTCACATGAATATTGTGTGGCCATCGGCAACTCAAGGGTGTGCCGTTTTGATAACTGCTTCTTTCCCAACAAGTCGAAGCTTTGGAACTCTCTACCTTCTCATGTCTTTCCCAATAACTATGACCTGGCATGGTTCAAAACACAGGCCTTTCACTTTCTCAAAAATTCGTAAATATTTTCCCTGTCTTTTTCCCCGTTTTCTAATTCTCTCTGTTTTTCAATTAGGGCCTGGCATTGATGTGGACTTTTGTCCATGACTGGAGCGTTCAACATAAAAAAAAAAAGAATTACACTGACGAGGAAGAGCATTAAGAGGGTCAGGGCTGGACTGATGGTACTGTTAGTTGGTAATGTTCCCAGAGTGGAAATGAAAACAGTTTGACATTTAACAACTACCAAAAACTATCGTATAGTCATTGCACGCAGTTAAGGAAGAGCTGGTTATGTTTGTTGTATGACTGATTGGCTGCATCGTACTGAACGTTATACTATTGCCACTTGATTAGAATTACTCATCGAAACTTACGTTATTCATTGACTAAAAGTTTCCGTTCTCGACACCTTCATTTCTCTTTTTTTCGTTTTTCAAACACTGTGTGTGTGTGTGTGTGTGTGTGTAAAGGATTCGCCAGGCCCAAGCTTGACACCAGCTATTGTCAATGACAGCCTGTTCTTAGGTGTGCCAGCCAGACTCGTTCCTCTGTGTGTGTGTGTGTGTGTGTGTGGGTGTTTGTCTGTGTTTGTGTGTGTGTGCGTGTGTGTGTGTGTGTGAGTATGTGTGTGTGTATGTGTGTTTGTTAGTGTATATGTGTGTGTGTATGTGTGTGTGTGTGTGTGTGTTTGTGTATGTGTTTGTGTGTTTGTTTGTATGTGTGAGTATGTGTGTGTGTATGTGTGTGTTTGTTTGTGTATGTGTGTGTGTGTGTGTGTGTGTGTGTGTGTGTGTGTGTGTGTGTGTGTGTGTGTGTGTGT
>JAUUDW010483985.1:0-12393 GCA_032361385.1 Panulirus guttatus | reverse complement strand
ACTCTTAGGCAGATTATCATAATTATTCTGATGCTTTCAATACATATCTTTCCACTTTATGCCCTACATTGGGTTACTTTACTTGTAGTCTGTTGATAATCCGTGAGACTGTAAGGACACTGCCAGGTACACTTGACCGAGCTTGTGGCCAATACAGTTATTCAAGTGGTCGCTGTTGTCATCTCCAGATGTTGATTGTTTGGTCTAGCGGTGCCTGCTAGTGTCAGCAGAACACCATTCAGGGCGGAGTGTGACAGCCGCTTGGAGAGCAGCGGTAAGTAGAGGGTTCCGTGGATGATATCTGTTAAACAAATGGAGAAGGGTGACCCATCTATTAACTTAGATGGTTTTGTATCATGTACATCTGGATTAAGCATTGATATTCCCGTGGAATTTGTTGGACTTCCATTGAAGTTTTTTACCGGAATTACATTAGTGATATGATTGATATGATAATAATGATGATAGTAATAGTGATATGATGAAGAAAAATTGTAAGACTAATGCTCGTAATGATGATAGTAACATTAATGATGATAATAGCAATAATGATAGTGATGATATCAAATATAATACTACTATTACTAGTACTACCACCACCGCTACTACTACTGCTACTAATGGTAATAATGATAAAACATAGTTTTAGGGAAAAAATGTTATTTGAAACGAACCTCTTATCTTTTTAGGAGAGAGTGGGACCTCATTCTGACAAGAGATAAGGCTCGGTGTATCATTTGTATCTGGAATGCCAGAAAGCGTTTGACAGTGTACCAAATGGGAGGCTGATTAAGAGATTAGATCCCCAGGCATGAATAAGCAGGAGACTCCCATGATGGATGAAAAACCTATCTCTTTGGAAGGGAACAAAGGACGCATGTCACAGGAGCCTTCTACAAAATGAATGAAGGTCACCAAAGGAGTGCCGAGGGGTTTTATTCCGGGGACATTACTCTTTCTGATCTATGCGAATGACTTTCCAGTAGGTCACGAATCCTACCTGAATGTATGAACCGATGATGCAGGGGTCATGAGGAAAGTGAAAAGCGTGGAGGACTGCATCAGCTTACAAGGGGACCTGGACAGATTCCAAGGCTGGTCTGATGCATGAATGACGAAGTTCAACAAGAATGAATGTAAAAGTATAAAAATGCTTCACGGCGAAAGAGGGCCTGGATATGAATATCATCTTGAAGGATATAACCTGCAGGAATCTGTGTGTGTGAGAGAGACTTGGAAGACCTGAATCTGTCTAACAGTGTCGAACGTGAACAGTTCTCCGGAATCAGCAAAACGAAGTGAACGAGAGACCGTAAAATAATAGAATGTGAGCAACAATTCATTGAATGTTCATGATGAGAACTTCACTTACGAGCATCACTTGGAACTATGGTTCAAAAGACCGAACACTGGCTCCTTGATACAGACACTATTAATGAACATGTTCTGGTTCTATGCTTCTAAGTGTCTATATCAGTATGCATTAGCTTCATGGTTCAAGCGCCATTTATAACCATACATCAGATATGGGTTCAAACACTATTCATGATCGTGGCTAAATCTTATGGATCATTCACGATCTCTGTGTCCGAGATGGAACTCTGGTTCAAACTCCATTTATAAACGAGCTTTAGACCCACGACGTGAATAGGCTGTTTGCCGGAACACTAATTTATACTCCGCCGGGCGGGTGTGACAAATTGAATCAGGACTTCCAAATAGTTCAAACGCTTCCTGTCAATTCACTTTGCACAGCAAATAGATTCGTCATTCAGATTCGCGTCTCTCCCACTCTGCTTCGTCTATTCTCACGTCAATTACATATTGCAAGACGATGTCTTCATTCCTGCGTGAGCCTTGATGTCTTTGAAGAAGCAACAGATCTGTGGAACTTACGTTTCAAATACAGTCAGTTAAGGATGCAAAGTTGTCTCTGATAGCAGAATGTACTATCATCATGACCCGGCCAGTACTACAAGCTGAATGAAGCCATTCCTGATATCCTTACATGATAACAAAGGCCTGCACGGTACATGGCCACCACCCAGAACTGCTCTTATGCATCATACAAGTGGTGCTGGTACGCTAGTTAGATGTGAGGTCAGGAGATTATGTCAGCCAGTTTTGCCATCACCTGCAAATAAAAGTATTTGTTATCTTACATAAAGAATCTCACGTAACATTAAAATCATCATGATAAGAAATGTATAGATATGACTGAAGTAAGCTGTTATCATTATCAGTTGATCTGCACAGCTAAGTAAAGTTAGAATGGTACTCTACTAGACTGCAAATATAAGATCCTGCATTAGAAGACTTATCGTCTACAGATATGAGAAGCCTTCTTGCAACAAGGCACTGATTTTCAATCATAATATGGGCAGTGATGTTGAACTATACGTAGCTCAGTAAAAGGAAAGAGTTTTATACCTTCCATATTTAGTTTCACTTTAAGCTTGTTTTGAAAATGTCAGCATTTATATGGCTAACAGGTCTTTATATTTTCAAAATGAAAAAGATATTTGTAGGGTCTCATGTATATACAACAACCTCAGATACATGCGAAACAATCCATTTGAACATAAAGAAAAAAGTAAATTAGCTAATCAATCATCCTCAGTATAGGAAAGCGATTATCAGATATGAACTAAATTATACCACAGTGCTGCCAGCCTGAGTGGGTCTAGAAGGTCAGAGGAAGGTGTGAGGTATTGTCAAAGTGAATCTTTCATTAGCAATGGTAAAACAGGTGTGTCAAACCTTACTTCATATGACGAACCTGATCTCATTGTTCTGCATTCGGGCCATATGTCCCAGAGGCCTTTAAATCAAAGGTACGTTTGTATATATCTGTCAGCGATATCAAAAGGCATCAGAAAAGTCAGTAATACGATCATCAACAATAAACTCGTGCACAAGATATACACAAGTATTCTGTCTATCGGAACTGCTTCTTCCTGATATCTGGCACTCGTTGATATGGAACATGCCAATATTTGGAGCTAGTGACTGGGCTGTGGCGATCTTGAGCGTTGTCTTTGGGTGTGTGTCTGTAAGCTGAGATCACAGTTATAACTTTGTTATGCTAAACGCAGAAAGGAGCTGTTCAAAGATGTGTGTGCCGTAGCTTTCCTTAAATGCAGCCTTGAATCACTCGCTGAGTATGTCTAGAAATTAATTGCAGCTTCTTGCATGATGGTTGCAATGAAGAGACTTTGGCTTCAGGTAATCTTCCAGTAGTATCATTCACGGTGTCGCCGGATGTCGTATACTTTCGCAACAGCTGACTATTGAGTACAAATAAAAGATAGTGGGTTTCCATCCACGTCTGCGAAGAAATAGTGGTTTATCCACTTTCCTTCATCCACACTACACGCCTTTGTATGCCCAAGTTAGGTTCACATGTGCTGGTAGAACAATATGAAACTCAGAGGATAAAGAAAAGATATGTAGCCTATCCCCGGGGAAGGGGGGAAAAAGAATTCTACCCAAGTTTTCCCTGTGTGTGTTGTAGAAAGCGACTACCACACTTGTCTTCAGTAAAGATAAAACAACCCCTTGTCATCGCTTGCAGAACTCTCTTCTATAATACCGTCAAAGATCACCTGATACGACATCTGATTTTGATATCAGAAGCAACTCTCCTCTTCCTCCAGATTCTTGTCTGTAGCAGAAAAACGTTTTTGAACTACCTTGGAAAGATTGGGAAGTAGGTGAATGTACAGACAGGCACAGACATTAATTCTGCTTTCATTTTCCTGCACAGAAATTTGGTCTTCTGAAGCTGGTGTACATGAACATCGGAGCGACTCAGCTTGAGTCATTCGTACTCTGCTGGCGAGAAGAAAGCACTCGACGGGGCAAAATCATCCCGCACGCAGTATTTTCGACACCCCTGAGGTAAAGTGATCCATACGTTGATGTTTTTTGTTATGAAAGCCGAAAGTCAGGCAAATTAATCACTACACCTGGACCACGTAGGACCGACTTCTGTGTGTATTGAGCGCTAAAGGGGAATGGACTTTGTCGTCAAATCCGTTTTAATGTCTCTGTTACACATAGGCGTCACTTTTTGCGAGAGTGGCAGCTGGGAAGTCTCACCTATCGCCGCTCGATGATCTTACACGCTAGAGAAAGATCTGACTTCCAGTGATTTCGTACGAAATAGAAATATTGTTCTGATGATATCTTCTTTTTTTCTTGTTATTTTCAGGGGGAAAAAGATGAAATTGTGAACGTGTCTTGAGATGACGTGAGTGGGAAAATAATTAAGATTTTCGTTTTTACGCTCATTGTCAGGTCCCTCAGCCACAGAAATCACACTGTTCGGCGGGCGTCTTGTGGGTGTGATCTGTCCCTTTCGAGTGGGGAGTGGGCGTCGTCCATCCTTACCTGAAGGGTGTGGGCGTGGGCACTTACTCAGCAGTAGGCTGTAGGTGTGGTCCAACGTCAGTATCAAGGCGTGGGTGTGGTCTGTAGGGTCCGGGCGTAGTGTATCATTCATCAGGTGCACTTGGGCGCGAGGTATCCCTCACTAAGTTAGGTATGGACGTGGTCTATGTGCATCCCTCACCATTTAGACGTGGGCGTGGTCTCTCAGTCACCAGGCTGGCGTGGATGTGTCCCGTAAGTCACAAGCAGAGAGGGGCTGGATCCATCAGTCATCAGCGGGCATGGGCGTGGTCAGTCATTCACCAGGCAGGTGTGGGCGTGGCTTATCAGTCCGGAGATACCGGGAGATATGGGTCCACTATCGAGGTGGTCCTAGTCCTGGTCTTGGTACCTCAGTCACCAGCCGGCAAGGTGTGAGGTCCACTACCCAGAGGCTGGTCTTAGGCTGAGGTGGGTGGGGGTCTCCCTCGGCTCCTGGACTATCAGCAGCAACTCCCACCTCCTTCGTTAGCCTGGTGGGGGAGGGAATGATAGATGGAGCAATGGGGGCAGGAGGGAAGGAGTGATAATGAAGTAGCAAGAAGGAAAAGAGAAGGATAGAGGTAGTGAGATGGAGATCAAATCACATATCCTCCCTGTGTTTCCCAAGTATTCCTTGCACGTTGTTCAACACTGAACACCATCGGTATTTTGCTGATTGTCTTCCCCATGTGTAGGCTGCCGGCTGCCGGCTACCGTCTGTCTGTGTACCTGACCGACAGCCGGAAGTAATACGCCGCTGCTCAAGTAATGATGTGCCTAGAACTCGAGTCCAGAATTAAGATAAATCCGAAGCTTTTATCTAATGACTGGTTGCGTTCTGATAACGTCTAAATTTTTAGGCGGATTCGCATATTCCTTTTTTTCTAATGATATTTTACGAACAGATGAGGGTACACAGCCAGTCCGGAATTCTATTTTTCAGAATATTTTTACTGAATTCGCCTGTTCACTCATAACTCACTTTCATGTTTACGTGGATTCCAATTACAGATAAGACATTTTTCTTTTTTTTTTACGGGCTTTGAAAAGACATGATTTCTGCGGAGAGAATTTACGTATTTGTGATTTAGAATCAAGGAAAAATAAGAAAGAAAAAGAAGAGGAGGATAATTTGTAGAGGGAAAATGAAGTGAAAGAAAAAACGAAAGAGATATCGCAAGGAAAGTGAATGATGAGTGATGGAGTGTTAGAAGGAGTGACAGAAGTAGGAGAGAACAGTAAGGAAGGAGATGAAGGGGAACAGTGAGTAGGAAAATAGAAGTAAAGAAGGAGAATGAAGACAAAGGATAGAGATTTATGGAAATTGATCACGAGAAGGCAAAGAGAATGAACCAGAAGCATGGTTATGGTGCTTCCATTGATGGTATGGTGGTATGTCATGCTAGTGACCCCTTATGCTAGCCTGGTGACCTCGAGTGTATCTAGGGTGACCTTTTGTGGGTCTGGTGACCCTAGTGTCCACAAGTTGACCCTAAAGTTATGATAACCTGTGGATGCCCATAGTGGCGTTAGTGTGAGTGTGGTGACTTCAGTATAGAGATGGTGACTCTACTAGTGTAGATGGAGTGATCCTAGTGCTGGGTCGTGATCTCGCTTCTGATAGTGACCAGCGAGTTACCAAGTGACTCTTGGGTCAGCGTGGTGACCTCAGTGCGAGCGTATGTTGCCGGAGTAACCGCAATGTTGGTGTGGTTCACCAGTAAATTGTCACAGTGTCTACAGTGAAAGCACCAAGACCCCATTGGATTGTGACTGTAACCCCAGTGTGGATGGTGTAGTCTCACTGTTATCATGGGGTCTCAATTGTGGGAAGGGCAACTTCATTGTTGTCATAGTGGCCCCACATCTTTTTCATGGTGATACCACTGTGAGTGGGGCAACCTCGCTGTTGTCATGGTAATACCAGCGTGTGTGGGGGGCAGCCTCGTTGTTGCTATGGTAACCCCAATCAGTGGATGGGGAAACATCACTTTTGTGATGGTGACCTTAATGTGGGAGGGGTAACCTCAGTGTTCCTACAGTGATCCCAGCGTAGGTATTTAATGTGAGCAGTTCATAAAGGGAGCCAAGCTTTATCTGAGTTATCTTCCCAGATATACTGCAGGCAGAAAATAAAGGCTTTTTATTCAGTGATTTATTTACCCTGCTCACTGAGGCCATCGTCTTCGCATACAAAGACGTGTTGACAGCAGTGATGACACGGTACCGTAGTGTGGGCGTTGTGGTGAACCAACTGGGACCTTTCTGATTTCCGTGTGGGCGTGGTGTTGGCTGCACTGCGGGCGTAGTTCCCTGTTAACGAAGGAGGATATACTGCAAGGCGAATAAAAGATCTTAGTTCCAAACACAGCAACTCCTTGTGTTCACTGACCACTCATCTCGCTAATGGCCTATCATTAATTATATTTACTGACCTCTCCTGTTCAGCTACCAGTCTATCACCCTCTGTTTACCACCCTATCCCCCTAATTGCTCTGACCCCCTCTAACCTCGTCCATATATCGACCTATAATGTGTTTGCTAAGCATCTTCTCCTCACCAAACCATCAGCTAACTGTCCCAACAGAGGAGTAGTATTTCTTCCACATATTGACCTGCAAGTCAGGCAGGATCTGTAGACAGCAGAAATTAGACTCGATTATAGAGATAGTTCTCTTATCATTCTGTGTGATCTGTTATGACTTAATGGTGACCTCTCCTGATTTCGTTGACCACTTTTGAATTTCTAGTGACCTCTCGTTACACCTTGTTGTTTCCTGGTGACGTCACATCAATCTCTCCATGAGGCAGTTGACCTTAAATGACATCTTATGATGTTCTCATATGTTGGCAATGCTGAGGCGTAAACAATGGTATATAAAAAGATCATAGGAACTTCTCATCATAACACTTGCATATCCAGTGTGTCAATCATTGTTCAAATTGTTCTCTCAACAGTTCTAGATTAAAAGGCAATTCTTGTCATACTGTAAGACAGCTTGTGTCTGCACATCTCCAATGGTACCAGCGTGCTTTTATCGTTCATTAACTTAATTGTTGCGACTTCAAACTTGCCTTCGCAACACTAAACGTTAAGGAACTGAGACATATCATCCTGACAAACCATTCTGTGGTAACCAGATCTGGATTCCTATAAGTACATGTACATTCGGGTGTGACAGGGTACTATTTTTTTTCCCCACTTCCGAGGTAAATTCACTGCTGTTATACAAGTACAGTGCAATAGGCCATTACAAACACCACCACACAATCGTCACATAATCTAAAGGTTCCACTGTGTTTCCATCACCTGCATCGCTTCATCACTTTCCTCGTTACTTTTTGTGAGTCTTCACTCATTAGCAATGTCTTTGTCCCACACAAGTGTTCCAATTTTAAGTTCTGTTCTGGCAAATGAATATTCAAGTTTTGTTTCCTGAGAGAGAGAGAGAGAGAGAGAGAGAGAGAGAGGATACAATTTTCCCGAGCTATTCCAGTGATGCAGGAATATCACTTGCAAGAGATGGAGTTCTTCGGGTTGTTGAGTCAGGTAACGTTAGAAAAATATCAAAACTTTATTCGTCACTTGCACAAGAGCTGCAGTATCATTTATGACATATCTACTCGTCCTATAACCCTATTATCTAAAACGATGAGTTCAGAGGGCATTCATTTTTCTTTAGACATTCTTCGCCAACGGAACAAGTAGAGTAACGGTGCTGAACGGTGATACGTTTGTTTTCTGGAGCAGTATATATCACTTTTCTGATGCTTTTTGCGTGACGCAAGAAACATATTGACCATTAAGTACCTCGGTGGAGCGATCCAATCCCACGTAATCCCACAGTCCATTTGTGTCGTGTCAGCCAATCAGGGTTAGATACTTGCATCATATTGTGATTGGTGGATTTAAAATATATCAGGGTGAATAAAATATGATAGTTGTATGAGCTGGTTAGTGTGAAATATTTCACATTCTTTTTTACCGCACATATATGCATGACATGCCGGTAATATATCAATGGTATGAAAAAGAATTATATTGGTTTTATGATGATATTTATTAGATTTCCAGTGACCACGTTCTTTTAATATGTATTGCTGTATATGCCAGTGTAATATCCACGTACATGATCAAGATATTGAATCGTGACGCGTGACAGATAGTAGAATTGTTTACTTTGATGTCTTTCGCGACATTTGTAGAATATTCAACGAAATATTTGAGCTGATGTATTGGGTGATCTATATGGTCTGGTTACTGTAAGTCTTGAAATAGATATATTTCTCTAACAATCATTCCTTATAATATAATATTACTACAGTGGCTATAAGTTACTCTTTTGAATTATTTGTACTTTCTTTGTCTTTTGATAACGTGACCAGAAAGCATCTGTAAGAATATATATACTTACGCTGGGCGTCAAGGGATGTGACAAGCCAGTCAGATCAATAGTGGAGCAGTTAACCCTATGTTCACGTATGGGTTTACAATGGTTGGACTTTGCCATCAGTAGAGTTGATATACCTGTCTCAGCCCTAGTAAGGCAGCTAATCCTGGGCAACTCAGCTGGACAGACGTCGAACTGAGACTATGTTTCCACCCACACTAAATGGGTTATGTTAGTGCAGCAAAATATTATATTGACCCAATTCTAGTGATCCTTAAGGGTATTCAAAGCAAGTTAGGTACACTTGGAATAAGATATGTTCGTCGTGTTATATAAGAGCAGTCCAGTTAGAGACATGTGAGCCGCATGCGGTCCTCGAGTGTTAAGATGCGGCCAGCGGAAGAGTTTGTTTAATGAAAGAATGAATACAATTAAAAAGTTATTCTTTTTAATGCAAATTTTGTGGACATTTAATTGGTGGCGCTTGAGGGTGCGTGTGTTCATTACTTAACTCAAGTCGTTTTTGCATTGTTGCATTTCTGTTTATTGATTGGCTTTTTTTTTGTGTACAAGGGAACTGTGTTTGTTCGCAAGAGAAAGGCCAGCCGTAAGGTAATCCTTCGTGTGATGAGAAGTTGGACAGCCAAACTTTAGATAACACTCAGCGTGATAACAGCATACTCTCCCTCTCTCTCTCTCTCTCTCTCTCTCTCTCTCTCTCTCTCTCTCTCCCCTCCATGCAGCTAGGCCTCATAAGACTTAATTAGCTCCAACATTAGGGCTCTAGGTCTGGCAAAAGTAAACTTTGCTTAAACTTGCCCGAATAAAAATCAGGAAGAAAAAGGCATCTAATAGGTTCTGAGAAGACTTCCCCGAAAACACTGTGCTCGGTCCTGTGTAACAATCTAAGCAGGTGACGAATATGTTGAGTGATATTCCTCACCTTGTGGCCTCTCTACTTTTTCCTTTCATCTCTGACCATTCCTTATTCTAACCCTTTTTCTCATGCCTATTTTTCTTTACTATCTTTCTCTTATGGCCTTTCCTTATTTCAACCCTTTTTCTCATGCCTAATTCCTTTCTTGTCTTCCTCTTATGTCTATATTCATTCATATACCTCACCATACACTCATATAGTGACATGATAGCGTCTGCGAATAGTTTACGATGGTTGCACCATGGTGTACACTGAACAGCACAGTGTTGTGATGCGTGTAATAGTTTACGATCTTTGCCCACTTTGGGTTACATAACTGTGGTGTTAACGATGGCTTAAGCTGGTTTCACCATCGTCCACGATAAAACGTTATGTTCATGAAGGCTTAACTTCAATTTTGCCATGGTGTTTGGTGATGGTGGGTGCGTCATGTCTTCTACACAACAGTAAGAGTAAACATTTCCAGCTGGTGCCCTTTAGAGCTATGGCCACTCCGTTATAGGAAGGGGGATTTTCTGCACGATCGGACTCGGGGTATATCGGCATCAGCTGCAGAGTGTCCCATAAAGACGGGACAAAAACAGAAACGTTTCTCCCAGCGCCCTAGATCGAACGCGCTCCCGCAGTTCCCCCTATATTGCCCAAATGTGGCTGTTGTCCTGCTGCCGCGGCGGAGGCTCGCCTTACAACACACGAGACGGATGTTGTCGCCCGTTTTCCCGTCGCTGTTGTCGGTGGAACTTTTTTCATCAGTGGGAGATGCGTCGGTGGAGTCGGTGCCAGGTCCTCTGTGGCGGCCTGGGGGCCGCAGCTGTGTATGTCTTCCATTTCTCTAGAGAGAGTTTCTTCCATTTCCTCTCGTGTGTTTTTTTTATGTCATTTCATCTCTCTCTCTCTCTCTCTCTCTCTCTCTCTCTCTCTCACTCCTAACACACACACACACACACACACACACACACACACTACCAAAAAAGACACTTAACATTATCTTCCCTGAAACTAAGTAGACAATGATCAGGCAGGACAAGTTCGAGAGAGGGGAAACTTCCTCTATTTTTGTCAGCGAGCTTCATAAAGAATATCTATTTCCCTTTGGCTGGGGAACAAGAGGACTTGTATAAATAGTTTCTTTTCAATAACGAACGATGCATAAAGAGAAGGTCCTTTTCTTCATCCCGAGACACGACACAAGGGTGACCCTCCTCGCACTCCTCAACTTCCTATGGGATCAGTTACGTTTTCAGAGACTCGCCAGAGGCTTCTCTGCTTTCCAGAGAAATATGTGATGTTACGTATTCCTCTATACGCAGTAGGAGGCTTGCTCTCTGTACCCGTCTAGCCCTTTCATCTCTCTCTCTCCATGCCCCTACAGTGTCTCTCATCTCGTCATCGCTGCCTGTTATCCGAGTGGTAGAAGGAAGCGACACGCGTGGTGTTTATCTTTCCTTCATGTGTGTTGAGCTTCATTTTGCTTGCTCTCTGCCCTTTCATTCATTGGGAGCGACAACTCTCGTCGTTTTTCCTCCTCTTTAAAGCGAAGGGGCGACAATCACCGTTCGCTGCATTATAACTTTTCGGAAGATAGCACTTCGTTTTCGTTCTGTTCTAACCAGATCAGTGAATGCTATTTGCAGTTGTTTTTCAGGATGCTTGTGGCTCTACCAGACCAGGGAAGTCACTTAGAATACTTCCTCCCTCAGGGAACAAGGGAACACTTAAAGTTTTTAATTATTAACTAAAAGTAGCTTTGCTTTCCGTTTAAAATCATATTTCTTTTCGACTGACAAATACATTCGAAAATCACATTTAATCTAGTCAACGAACGGTGTCTAGTGGCACAAAATAGAACACAGAACTCTATCCCTTTTGTTAACCACTTCACTTACTTATTCTACTTCCAGGAAAGGGACGACAAGATACCAGCAAATATATGTAACTCTGACAGCGACCTGGATACCACTTGCCCCTAATTGCTAAGTAGGTTCAGGTGGAACACAGGCCAAAGACGAAGAAAACTGAGGTCCTCATTGCTAAAACTTTCTCTTGGGCTTCCTAACCAGACTTCCAAGGAAAGGTATTTGGTATAGTATCAACCCTAGGCAGATCCGCACCACTGTGATCAGGGATATCCACAAGATCATATACAGCAGCCAAACGTCATTCCACGACTACTTGAAGCCCACTGCACCGTCCCCAAGGCAAAGACACTCTAACTAAATGTTCCATTATAGTATCGTCTCCCAGATCTGTGGCACCTTGAGAGCAATAAAGAGCCTGAAGGTCAGCCACTTAGGCTCCAGATTAACATCTGAACACCTGAAGATCTTCACTGACCCTGGGCATTCCTTAACGCCAAGTAGATCCTCTCTGCATTGTGAAGGGAGGAAGACCTTGCTTGTATACCACTCCCAGCAACTTCCCACAACCTTCTCCAGTAGTTCGATGAAGCCTGATGAAGGAAAAAAATAGAATGCATATTCATAGTTTTACTAGAATTTCGTTCTTGTTTGCCATGCGCGCCTGAGTGGGGAGAATTGACCAGATGGCTAGGTGTTTTGTATCGTCGGACCAGCTTACACACAAATCCTGTGGCCTGTGCAGTTCTCTAAGCTGACAGCAACCTGTTTCTATATATACGTACATATTTATATA
>JAUUDW010483873.1:3424-14691 GCA_032361385.1 Panulirus guttatus | reverse complement strand
ATAGCTGTCTCTCCCATATAAAATGCAACGCTCTTTGGTTCCCATTTCTTCTCTAACTCCAACTTGGATGACTCTAACATTCCTTAACCCCATGATGCTCCTCTTACTAATCTTATGCCGCTCCCATAATCTCTTTTCTGACTGTCCGAAGAGCACTTGTCTCTCTGGACACAGGCAAGGCTTATGGTCCTGATGGCTTCCATCCCCATGAACTGAAAAAGTGTGCCTCTGAACTTGAACTTATGCTCGCTCATCTGTTTAGTTTCTGTTTAAAAACCAAAACATTCTCTTCTTCTTAGAAGGGTGACTGTTCTGACCCCTCTAACTATTGTCCTATTGCTTTGATATTTATCATTTCCAAAGTCTTTGAATCCCTTCTCAACTCTCATACCCTTAGACACCTCGAAACTCAAAGTCTTCTCTCTGATCATCAGTATGGCTTCTGTAAGTTAAGGTCCACTATTGATATTCTTTCCTGTCTTCCTAATGTCTGGTTATCATTCCTGAAAGATTTTGGGAAGATTTTGAAAGTCATGTATAGTTGCTCTTGATATATTCAAAGCTTTTAACAGGGTGTGGCATTGGGGTCTTATCTCTAAGCTCGCCTCCTCTGGCTTCCCTCTCTCACTTTGCTCCTTCATATCCAGCTTCCTTTCTTACCAATCTATCTCTGTGGTGCTGATGAATCAGCCTCCCCCCTTTCTCCATCAACAGCAGTATCCCTCAAGGTTCTGTCGTGTCCCCTACACTTTTTCACCTTTTGTTCAATGATTTCCTCTCTTCCACAAATAATCAAATACACTCATATGTTGGCAACTCAACACAGCATTCATCCACATCCTTCAATTCTGCTCCATTTTCTCTCACTCGATCTGCATTTTCTCGACACAGCTTTCTCAGTAAACTCAGACTTGGACAGGATATCTCAGTTGGGTAGAAGATATCTAGTTAAGTTTAACGCTTCCAAGACCCAGTTTCTACCCATCCCTTTATCAAAAACTCCTTACAACTCTCGTCTCTCCTTTGACAGTTCTGTAATTCCACCTCTTGACTCAATGAACATACTATGTATTACTGTAGCATCCACTCTTTCTTGGAAACCCCAAATTACAGGAACAGTCTGCCTCTAAAAAACTGGGTGTCTTGTTTAAAGTCGAAACTTCTTTTCTTCTGAACAGTTGCTCCGTTTATACAAAGGACTGATTTGTCCTTACAAGAGTACTGCTTTCACATCTGGGGTGCTTCTAGCTCTGTTTCTTTACCTGACAGAGTTGATTTGGAAGTGGTCAGATTTTTAAACTCTCCCAGGCTAACTTCCAAACTTGACCCTCTTGCCCTACATCACAATCTTGGTTCACTTTCCCCTCTTCTATAGGTATTACCTTGGTTTTTGCTCCCGAGAGCTAGCTGCCTTTGTGCTCCCACCACTAGCTAGACCACACAATACTTGGCTAGATGCTGTGTCACATGATTACTGTGTGGCCGTCGGCAACCCAAGGGTGGGCCATTTTGATAACTGTTTCTTTCCCTACACCTTGAAGCTTTTGAAATTCTGTACCTTCTCCTGTCTTACCCAGTAACTATGACCTGGCACATTATAAAAGACAGGTTTTTCACTTCCTCCAAAATTCATACCTACTTTCCCTTGTCTTTTTTTCCCTTCATAATTCTCTCTACATTTCAATTAAGGCCCGGCCTTGATGTGGACTTTTGTTCATAACTGGAGCTTCAACAAAATATAAAAGGAGAGCTGCTGTCAACTGCTACTAATATCAGAGTTATAAATGTACTTCCATTCAGGAGATCCATCCACTGGGGCATAATTCACGAGGATGAGGTAGTGCAAGAATCCTATCTTTGTGCAATATATAATGTTAAAGGAAAATGAATGGAAGGTGGAGATGGTCCTTTGAGGAATAAAGCTTGGCAATGCTCAATGAGGATGTCTGCAAGCCACAGACTGAGACTTTTCTGTAGCTCAATGGTGATTGCTTCATCAGTAATTGTTATGAGTGACCTATCTGAAAGCACTGGTGAATTTAATGAAAGAGAGAACCACAGATTTCTTACATCTCTCAGAGTTGAGGCAGGGAAGCTTGGAAGCTGACAAGGCAGTGAGTGATGTAGGAGTCTTCTTATTACCAAACTGTTGAGAATCTACACAACATGCAAAGTCTATGCAAACTCAATTAAATACAAACTTTTACATAAGCTAGAATCACAGTAAGGCAGCAAAGGTTCATAACTCAATGGGAAATTATGAGCATATTGATTTCATTATTGAGGAGATATATGAAGTTTTCCAATAAGTGGGGCATTTTGACTGATGGAAGGAAACAATGATGATGAAGCAGAGAAGTTTGGCCAGCTCTGGGTTGAGTTTCACAGACAAATCATTGAGTGAAGTACAACACTTTACCTTGACGCTGCATAACTAGTGACTTTAAATTCATGTACTAATTAAATGGGTGTTGAGTCTGGAGGCAGACTGCAAGGCAGATGGTGTACTGGCGAGAAGCTCTGACAGATGGTGGTGAAGTGATCAATAAGTTGACTACCTTTTCATTGGAGGAGAGGTTTTATAAGGGGAAAGGAGTGAGTCTGCTTGTTCAAATACTCTGTCTGTCAGTTTCTCACATCATTAGCTGATTTCAGACTGTTTCAGACGTAGTTTTGTAGGGCAATAGATATTTATTCCAATGAGAATTTCATGAAGCAATTTCCTATGAAAGACCTTGAGGAGGTCTGTGATGATGTGGCAGAAGACCGTCTCTCACTGCTCCATTAGTTTCAACGCAGGATGTGATCCAGTGTATATCAGCTGGGTGTAGTCTTGTAGATTTCTCGGGTAAGAAGTGATGATAGACTTTTATGATGGTGAAAATGTAATAACCCCATATAATTTCAATGTCATCCATGCTTAGCACTTCAATCCATGGATACTAAACAATCACTGTGCAAACTGAAACACTGCTAAATTACTAACTGGTCCGTAAGTCTGGACATCAGGCCTCTGACGTTGGGTCGTCATGGGTGCAGGGTTAAACAAATCTGACATGAAGTTGCCATTCTATGATGCTAAAGCACTGATATCCCTCATATAGTATTTGGAATGCTGACTTATTTACAAAAAAGATAAAAAACAGAATTCCCATCCAATATTCAAAACATTACACGATCACACATGACATGGTTAAGATATCTACAAAATGATATAGCTTCCAGTAATGGCAGTGCAAAAATACAAATGACTAAAAACTGACTTTAAAGGCCATAATGACCTTCTGGATAGAAAATAAGCACTTTGATACAGCTGAGAAATTAATCTACATTCATTCATTTAATTAAAAACTTTGGACTTATATAAATGATGGTTTATCTCCACAATAACTTCCTTAGACAAAGCACTAACCCAACCACCTTAGACTAAAAGTAAAATACATGGCATCATCTCAGTGATGCTCTAAGACTTAGATCTCCTTTGCATTTCAAATCTATAGCATAATCTTATGAAAAAATCTAATCATTTGAAAACTCTGAAGACATCATACTGATGTCCTCAAGAATGTGTGCCTAAGCCAGAGACTGATAGAAAATGCATAGATCTATCCCTATTTCAAATTTTCAATGTATGAATTTGCTGAATTAGGTTTCTGAATAAAACCTAACAATTAAATCATTAGTGCAATTAATCACTCCAATTAAAGAATATATATCTTGTTACTTTATCCTGGTACTAAACTTACCAAAGCTTCCACACAAGAATCATATAAGCAACTCAGTCTAACTATTATCAACTTCAGTATATCTAAAGTACATGGTATTTTTGTCAAAACTCACAGGGGAAGAGGTGATACAAAAAAACCATAGCAACAATAACAATGCAATTAATGAAGAAATTTGAAAGTGTTGAAGTTCTAGCCAGCCAACCAGTACTAGATAAATCTTTAAAGTGGTATCAAAAAGGCTGAAGTATATAGGGTAAATGCACTAAAGACTTAAATATTTAGAGTAGCATGGTAGCAAGTCTGTCCCAAGAAGCTGGGCATCCCTTCCCTTATTGCTAGCATGTGGAGTTGTTGATGTGATTCCAAGATATGTAAATGTTCCTTACAAAAGGTGTGCAAAGCTTTGGTTTAAAGTGGCATGCCAGCAACTGCTTTCAACAAGAGATGTAGGTCCATGTAGGGTGAGAGGAATGTGAGAGGAAGAAATGATAAACGTATGAAGTTGAAGTTGGAGACACTTTTCAAAGAGGAAAGTTAAACATGTTAGGTTTGTGTGAGACAAGGCTGAGAGGTAGTGGGATTTTTGAGTGGAATGAAGTGAGAGGTGTGATATCAGGTCTACAAGATTATACTCAAGGTAATGCAAATGAAGGTATGGCACTGTAAATAAGGATGAAAGGTTTGAAAAGGTGTCAGAATGAAAGTAAGTCAGCATAAAATCATTAGTTAAATGTTACAAAGCTCAAGTGAGAGAGGTTAAGATGTCTGTAAATGGCTTCAAATATGCCATATAATTATAGGAAAAAGGGGGTTAGTACTTTCTTTTGGAGAGACTCTGAAAGACCTCTGAAGGGATGCAGATCCAGGGAAGAAGCTATGAGTGATGGATGACCTGACTATATGAGTGGGAGGTCAGAGAGGAAGAGAGAATGATGTGTACTTTTGAGATCCCTGGTGTAAATAACAATGGTGGGAGAATATGTGAAATGCATGCATCAGCAGAAATGAGTGTTGCATATGTACAATATTAACACAGAGATTTTCCTAATCACATACAGTACAGACACAGGGCAAAAAGGACAAACAAGAACATCAACGACTTGTTTCTGGTAAAATGGAAAATGATAGGTACAGTGCACGAAGTGTAGTCTAGGAGGGGGTTGGGAAGGGGTTTGTTAGATATGGTAGTTTTCGTATGTTAGCCTACTATTGTAAAAGGTATAGGACTAGAAATGTACATTAAGTGAATAAAATTATGTTAAAAATGTTGAGGAATAAAAGTATAAAACATAACTACATGAACAAGTGAACTGAAAAGCTGAGCTAACTAAAAAAAGTACAAAATGAGGTTGAGGAGATGCAGAGGCAGCTGTAGAATGATCTACTAAAGGCTGTCAAACAGGTTGCAGTTTTATTAGCATAAATTGCAGAAAGAGAGGTACAACAAGGCTGAATGAAGACTTGAGAAAGTAAATGGGGGACAAAAAGGAGGTTTGGAAGAAACTAAATCAAGCAGAATATTGCAATTAAAAGTGAGTAAAGAGCATGGAACCTTTAGTCATGAATAAAAGAGCTAAAATGTTGGCATATACAAAAAAGAAGGTAAACAGGGACCATGGAAGTAATATATATATGAGCTTTAAGGAAGATGATAATCTAATGTGGAATGAGGTATATGAGAATAAAAGAATGTTATGGATAGGAGTGACATTATGTAACACAAAACTATAAGAATGCTATTGACAAAGGACGGATTTCTAAGATGTGAAAAGAATATCGTAAGGAACTGATGGGAAAAACTGATGAATGAGATAAGTCTAAAGCTTCAGCATTATCAGAGGAGGAAGAAGTACAGATTTTTAAGAGATGAAGACAGTAGCTACAGTGGAGGATGTAAAATATGCAATAAAGGTCCTAAACAATAGAAAAGTTAAGAGTATGGATGGAGTTGTGAGCAAGCTGATTTACAGTGGAGGTGAAACTGCTTTGGACTGAATCTGTTAACTGTAGACATTAGCAGAGGAATATGGAAGGGTTCCTGATGAATAAATGAAGCTCATCAATTTCATTCTATTTCTTATCCTATTTTCTTTTTACTTGAGATGGCCATAACTGGGATCTATGCCATGCTGAGGAAAAATAAATCTTTTATAAAGGAAAGGGAAGAAAAAGTAAGAAGAAGAATTACAGAGCAACAAGTCTCCTTAACACAGTTGGCAAGGTGTACAGCAGCATAATCACTGATCACAATAAAATGAATCCATTGATTATGAACAAAGTGGATTTAGGATGGAAAAAAGGCAAGTAAATAAGTTTTTTGAACTTAAACAAGTAGTAGAGACAGTTATAAAGAAAAAGAAGATAAATGCAGCATTTATGGATTCAGAATAAGTATATGACAAAAGTGAACATGAGGGCTCTCTGTGTCATATGACTGCATGATTTGGATGGAGGACTTTTGAGAGTTAAGAACTTTTATTATGGAAATAATGCATGGTTCAGAGTGAGTGGTAGTATGAATGAGTTGTTGGTTTGAAAAAATATGGAAATGCATCAAGTTTATGTCATTTCACCATGGTTATCCTTTTTTTTTATGGGATATGATGAGATAGTAGCAAGGTGGGGTGACTGTAGCATAATATTTACTCATGCAGAAACAGAATGAAATCTGGCATAGTCACTGGAAGTAGATGATGCTGTGTAATTAGTTAAATCAGATGAAATGGTGGTCCACTTTGGTGGTCCATGTAAGAGGAGGGTACTGAAACTGAATGCATTTAATAGTAAGGCTTTACTTTTGAAAGGGATGGAGATAAGAGAGCAATATCAATGCAAAGGGAAGAGCTGGAAGTTGTGGATATATTTATATATTTTGGAGTAATGCACAGTAAGTTTGGTAGAAAAAGATGAAGTGGAAAACATAAGTCTTGCAAAGGAGGAAAAATAAAGGTACACAGAAATCTCTAATGTAGGGTGGTCCAATTTCTTCGACACTATGGGCCACTTCAGCACTAAACTTCTAAGTCGAGGGCCACAAATTAAATCTAAATTATGTATAATTGTATATATATCCTTTTTTTTTAAGACTCAAGGCCTAGCACAGAGTGGTCCAACTTATTCAACATAAAAATTCAATAAATCCACATATCAATAAAAGAGCTTGCCGGCCACAAAAAATCAAGCCTCTGGCCACAAATGGCCCTCAGGCTCATAGTTGGACCACTCTGATTTAAAGAGTTGAAGCTTTACATTGCAGGGACAGATATATAATCATAACAAATTCAAATGTTTCAGTAAGAAAGTGTACATAATGGTAATACAATGCTAAGGATTAGTTATATCAAATCTGCAACAATATCAGAATTGTAGTGGTGGCTATTATGAGGACAGTAACAATGATTTACATAAGTCTGCAATGGCTGGCAAGAGGGGGGTAGGGCAATAACATTCACTATTTCACAAAAACTCACTACACTGCAATAAGCTTGGTCCCAAACTTTGCTAAACACTGAGACTTTACTGTACTTTCAATCATCCAATGACCTGTTACCGAAGTACTGTATTTGCATGACTCAGCAGGGTGATTCAGACAGTATGGACTATCAGTACTGCTCATATATTTGGGGTGACTCTTCCTTCACCTGTTTACAAGCAAAATTGAAATCAAACACCTTCTGTCTCTAATTTTCCATGCATCACCATTCCCAAATATCCCTCTGTCTGCCATGATGGTGCTGCCCTCTCCCTATTTCACAGGCATTATCTTGGCCATTACTCTTGCGACCTGTTTGCATGTATTCCTCTTTCAAGGGTTTGATCCAAAAACTCACAGATGGCTACTGCTTACTATTGTTTCTGTGTGGAGAAAAGGCACATACGGACTGACCAACCTTAAACCTCCTTCCTCCCTTGAACAGTGAATCTATGGAACTCCCTTCTTTTATTTTCCTTTCTCCTAAAACTTTTAACTTTAAATCAACAGCTGGGTCTACTAACACTTGAGGTACTCCAATCAATTTCTTTGTTCCTTTTCTTTTCCTATTTTCCTTTCACCCCAGATGGCCAGAATTGGAGCATATTTTGTTCATGCTCTTTTGGAAAAAAAAAAATCTTGCTCAAACATATCAAACATGATAAATCTACTGTTCAAACTTTTCACCATCAAAATTTTTTCCCACAACCTGCCTCAATTCTAATGACCTCTTGCCTTTGGCTTCTCTCTAATGCTATTTCAACTCACCTCCAAAATACACTACATTCTTCAATCTCTCCCACTGTACTTTTTCCGTCTGTCCATATCCAATGAGCATATTTTTTCTATAACAGGACAGGCCTCACATGAAATAAGGAGGGCAGAAAAGAAGTGAGTACAGAAGGATTTTAAAGATGAATGTTAAAAAAAAAAGGCTAAGTATATGGATAACGTACAAAAATATCAAATTTTGCCCCATAGCTGTTTTAATGAAAAAGAATGACAAGCAATCATGCTGAATCAACATCAAAGATCATTAGGTGTGTAGCATTCCTGATATAAGATGTAAGACAGTCTCAGGCTTCATCTCAACATCCCAAAGTCAGGATGGTTGCTACTCTCTGAATTTTATCAAATCTTCCTTACCAAACTCATTATGAACCTCCAAAGATTCAGTTCTACTACCTGCATTGCATAATTCCTGACTCTCAAGTTTCACAGGCATAAGAGTATACAGTGCCACACTCTCAAGTCTTCTCCTCAATCGCAAATTCCCCCTTTAATAGATCACTTTTCCAAGCACTTGTAAATTTAATTACCCTTCAGAATGCTGATAATTCACCTACAATGTTAACAACTGTTACCTACAGGAAGCAATTACATAAAAGATTATAATCTCTGATACATGCCTACAAACTTTAAAGGAACTAGTAACACTTTCCACAACAAACCAACCTAAGTAATACACTGTTTGCTTCCTCCAACAATCATCTCTGTGTGCAGTTAATTACAACCCTTCAGAGGATACAACATGACCGCAATCATTTTACCCCAACCATACCCTGAGGTAATACAGATTAAGGCCTGAAACTAGATGAGACGCAGAACAAGCCTTTATCATAGGAGGGCCGCTTTGAGCATTATCACACCCAGGAGGATGGGAGTCAAGTGTAAGCATTCTTCATATTCTCTGAAATTGAAGAAACAAGTCTCCTTAATCAAAGATAATTTTCTCCCCTAATAAAATCTTTGGAAACATATTTATTTATTTATTATATTTGTTCGCTGTTTCCCGCGTCAGCGAGGTAGCGCCAGGAAACAGATGAAGAAAGAACAATCCCCCCACATTTTTGGAAATATACATGCATATTTGTAAAGCCTCATTCATAACAATACCAAATCTAACTCTCCTATCGCCAGAGTGCATCCAGGCATTTCTTAAAGTCTGTACTAATAACAGTTCACAAAGCATTACAATAAAATGTATGAATTTCAATCCATGTGATTAATAAAGAGGATTAACATAAGTAAATGTGAATGTAAGAGGCCCCTAAAAAAATGTAGTCTCTAGTGTAAGTGTAAGAAGTAAGTTATTCTCAACTTAAAAATAAAACAACTGACAGAATTCAGTTGTTCATGAAATAAATGCTAACAACAATCCTGTTTGTACTGCTAATCTGATGCCAGGGTGCATCCAAGTACTTCTTTAAGTCTGTTTTAATGACTAGTTACACAGCACAGTAATAAAATGTACTGGTTAAAAATGAAGATTAAAAGAAAATTGTGAATGCAGGAACCCCCTAAAAAATTGGTAACTTTTTGTTAAGAAGCAGAAATAAGTAAACCTGAACTGAAAAACAAAGTGAGAATTGGATTCAATTATTCTGTAGAATCAACACTAATGAGAATCTTGTTTGTACTGCATGTGAAGCAATTAGATTATAATTGTGGTAAAATAACAGAACATTAATTATTCCTAAATAAGAGTGTTCTACACATCAAGTACTGTTATTATGACCATATGCTCAAGCAGATGTAATTCTCGTTCAAGGGCAACTAGTATCTGTGTTTGGAGGACTGGTATCAAATGGCCATTAAAATCATATATTAAGCCTGAAAAAATGTAAACAGAAAAATAAAATATGCTGGACTACCTCTAGCAGTACTGGAGCCATACAATCTACTCCAAACTGATAGCATAATATAGATCTTATCTTTATCTACCCTATACACAGCAGACAAATATATTGATATGTTTTGCTGCAAAATACCAATGAAGATAATGATAAATTAAACCAACACTCACCCTTTGCCCCTAGTTCAAAACGTGAAGCTTAACAGACATGCAGCATCATATCAATTTAATTCAATTTAAGGGTATCAAGTAAAAGAAAAAAAAATCCATAAACACCACATGCTGTACTTACATATCATTATCATCATATATGAAATGAAAAATACAGAAAAAATTTTAGAACTAAATCTTTAATTGGAATCGCTTGAGGTTTTTATCTTCCTGAATATTTCCTATAGGGCAGGGTCTAACTAGTCTAAGTTCTACTAAACTTCCATAAAACATATACCTACAATATTGTAATTTCCACACAAAAGAGGAAAACAAAATTCATACATGACAGCAAACTCTTCACATTATCATTCCCACTGTACTACTGCTAATATTACTTGCCTTAGAACAACTGAAGCCCACAAAAATATTTGGGTTCTCATTAAGCATGTAGTACAATCTGTACCCTTTAAAATCAAGCATTTACATGAAAAAATTTCAATTATTGATGGATTTCATTACAACATGGGCATCATTAATCACTGCTTTCCACTAATGCTATCTCACCCACATAGGCTCCTCACTAAAAGAACAAGATACATTATAAACATTATCAGTCACTCTGAAAAGATCTGCATGTTTAAAACTTTTTTGTCTTCTTAGCCTTTCTCATAAACAAAGCATTTTTCCTGCACTTAACACTATGTGCTATACTTCCATACAATTTGTTCTTTTTGTAAAAAATATACATCAGTAAAAACATCTTGGAAAGTAGGTTCCTCTAAAATACAACAAACCAACAAACATGAAAACACACAAAAGTAACTAATCTTATTTTTGGCTATAGTATTAAGCATTTTTCCAGAAAAAAAGCAGAAAAGTAAGAAGAATGTTCTGGTAAACAATATTCCTAACACCAACATTCTGCATCATCTGTACGTACAAACAGTCCGGTAAAATGCACACATTTTGTACAATATCCAAGCTGACATAGATATTCACTGAAAGGTACTTATCTTTTGAAAATGCTCTAAAATTCAAGATCATAAACAACTTGGTGTTAGGAGTTACAGAATACTTTTATGAACTTCCTAATTGATTAGTAGGGCATAATCATATGTAAAATCAAACAAGAGCTGTGTATTTTTCTTAACATTTCCATAGTGCCGATGATTGCTAGTTTATATCAACTTAAACAGACTGGCAAGATATAGTCTACTTTCAATACTTGTACTGAATAAAGCATATACTTCCAGTACAGAAATACTGACAAAAAATTCTG
>JAUUDW010483653.1:2094-12394 GCA_032361385.1 Panulirus guttatus | reverse complement strand
GGCACCCAGTTTTTTGCAGTAGCACTAGACTACTTCATAACTAACCGCTAACATTATGAAAGAATCAAAATACCACTTCAGCGACCTATACTCGCATATCCCCTCGCCCATTAAACAAAAACCGGATAAGAACTGTTTGCTCAGTGATGACGCTACAAGCGTTAAAAGAAAGAAAACGCCCCAATAACCCAGTCTTAAATTCCACTCCATCTGAAACTACACTCCCTAGGTATAAACTCGTCTGCTCACTGGACACCGCCCATCATTCCAGCATTACAAACATGATGAATTGATGTTTGCTATATTGGAGAGGCTGGTGTCCAGAACGCAGACGAGCAAATATAATCTGTACGTGTTTGGAAGTGTAGTTTCACATGGGCGTATGTCTGGTGGAGTAGAGTTCAAGATTGAGTTCAGAGGGCGGTTGTTTGGCGCTTGTCGAGCCATTACGGTGTGACTGTGTTCTGTCAGTATTGTGTTTGTTTTGGGATAAATTTGTATGGGTAAGGTTGCTGAAGGGGAGAGGCAATGGATGAGCTTTCTTTCATTCTGTATCGGGGTTGGTGGTTAGGTATAGAGTGATTTGGATAATTTGTAAACATAATGCAATATGATTTTTTTACGTCTCCCATTATCTTTATGTCTCATGATCCTTCTCCTCTGTCCACTTTCTGTTGTATTTCAACAGCTTCTTCCTCCCTGCTCCTCACCACAAATACTTGTTCCTCCTCCATTAAATATGTCCTCCAAAACGACTCATTCTTTTCATTGTCCGTCTCTCCCTACAGCAGAGGACTTGCTCCTCTCTTTTCCTTAACCATCAACTCATTTCCACCCTCATATGACGGTGGGGTCTTTGTCGGCTGGTGAGCCGCCCTCCAATTTCCCATTGGTTACGGCCCTACTTGCAGGTTCTCTTGATTCCCAGAGAAAACGGATATATTTTCTTGGTTTGTTCACGAGTTAGTCCCGTGGTTCATGTGGGGTACTGACGAAGAGGTAGCCAGACTCTGATGTGGGTTATTGACGTGGAGGTGGCCAGACACTAATGGGATGGAGGAGATAAGGGCGAGAGAACAAGAGTAACCAGGTTGGTGGTGACCGGAGTGAAAGAGACTTATGAGAGAGACTGTGGAGAACATTAGACAACAGAGTGGGTTGTGGTTTCCATCTCCTGTTTAAACTGTATGTGATTATAAGTATACTTAATTGCTTATTTGTACAGCACAGGGAGGTGGTTCTGCAATGCGTGTTTGTGTGTGCCATTACCTACTTGTTATTACATATTCTTTTCTGTTACTGAGAGAGAGCTTCCCACTCGTGGGGCCCCATCTCTTGAGCTTTCTCTGGTATCAGAAGAGAACTTCCACATCCTTATGCTGTCACGCATTCACAATTTCATTACTCTGAGTATTCCGTCTATCCACTACACTCATGCTGTTAAAGTACTTCTTCACGTCCTTTTTTCTAACAAGTTTCTTCCGTAATTTCATGCATGGCATTTGGTTCTCTGTCTTTGCATCTTTAGAAGAACTGTTCCGTGTTGGCGTCATCAAACTGGGTTAAAGTCACCTGTTACACTTTCCTCTTCCACGGTGGACAAGTTATGGCCTCTGTCCTCAAACTGTAACTCAGCTCTTATGGCTTCCGCACCATCTTTGTTGCCTTTTCTTGGACCTTTACTTCAAATTTTTTGTGTTCTTTGTTTGCTGTGACCAAGCTTGAGGAGCGTATTCTAGTTCTGGCGTAATGGAAGGATGAGCACGGTCAGCTAAGGATATTTTCTCATCCATGTAATTAGAAAATAGAATTGCAGACTCCGTCTTCTTTACAGTTTTCTTGAGCTGGAATCTGGTGACAGATGAGCTCTTTTTTAATTGCCTCCCATCCTCATTACTTTGCATTTACTCGGGTTGAATTTCATCAACCAGATGTCAGACCAGCTTCGGGGCTAGCCAGGTCCTCTTTCAGGTTGATACAAACCTCTTCACTCTTCTTTTCCATTGTTAGCTTGACATCATCGACGAATGTATCTGAGTTCAGTCCTTCTGTTAAGTTATTTACGTACATCAAGAAGAGTAGTGGTCCTAGGGCTGAATTTTGCGGTAAGCTACAGCAGTGTGTGTGTGACTAGTACTTGTGTGTTATGGGGGAGGGGGAGAATTTTGCTCTCGTGTTGTCCCATCTCATAGCCTTTTATGTATGTACCATGTCTTTACTCCTGTGTATGGATGCAAACACACACACACACACCCTAGCTTACGTGTGTGTGTGTGTGTTTTTATGTTTAAGGAAAGTCACCCCGTGCTGGGCGTCGGGCCGTGAGGAGCGACAGGGCAGGAACTAAGGAGCTTTTCTCGCAAAACCTCCTCCACGTAGCACCCAGCGGACTAACTGGCAGACCACACGCTGCCATCCCTCGCTGACACGTGGGCGGCGCCCGAAGGCCAGCCAGGACTGTGGGTGAAGTGTTTCTTGGAGGAGGAGGTTGGAGAACTGCAGATGGAGTCTGTGCGGGAGGGTGGACGAAAACTGTGGGTGGAGTCCTGCGGAGAATGGGTGGGGGGTCATTCCGGTACACCAATTATCCTTCAGCGGTGCGCGGCGCAGCTCCTACAAACACCCTCTCTGATCCCGACAGTCTGATCTTCTGCTACATCCATGATGATACTACTCCCCAGTCACTTCACATGCTCAGCTCCTCGTGTCGTTCGCCAGTTCTGCCTTTATATCAGATATCCCACTCGGCCCGCGTCAACACAGGAGAGTCTGTGTAAGACATCATATCTTTTACCCGGTCGCGGTGGAGTAACACTGTCACCAAGAAGCACCACCCCCAGAGATCCTGTTCCCCCTTCTCCCCTCTGTATTCCATGTGGCTATTTACCTCACCGTCTCATCTCTGTCGGGACTGAGCAGCCGACGTAACGTGCCACATCAGTGACTCTCCCTGTGATTGTCAGATTCAGTCGGTCCTCCACTTGCTCAGATGTACGCTTACCTGTCTTTATTATTTTTTCGAAGAACAGATTTTCCCCAGGCACATAAACGCCTGTAAGGATAAGTTTTTTTTTCACTTTCATAAAATCATTTTGCTCTACCTTGTCCATTGTGCCCATATATGTAACCAACGTTGCCAAGATTCATATGTGTAAACTTTTTGTCGGACAGATAACTCTTATCTTTTGGGGAACTTAATCGCGTTTCACTGCCATGTAATGTAATTTACGGTTCCCTCAAGTTCCTCACTCTAATTCCTCAGTGGTTTATGTCTTTACATTTACCTCGTTTGCTCGAGACGTGGGCGCTGTGCCTGTCAGTGTCCTCGGCACCCGACCTCCTCCCTCGCTGCGCCTGCGCACATCCTGCGGAATCCCAGAGACACTTCGTCGTAACACTCCTTCAGCGTCTCCCTTGTACCTCGTCCGCGTCCAGGACCAGCCTAGTATCACATGCTGTGGTGCACTCGTCAAGTCTTTCACTCGTACCTTTCTTGGCTTCCATACTTGGGAGTGAAACTTATGCATCTGTTTTTTTTTAATATGAAATGTCAACTTGATCACCCACCATTTCTCTCGTATCATCCATTGTGAAAGTTCGCTATTTATGTCCGGAGTTTAATCATTGTTTTACTTTCACGTTATTAATTCGCCCCCAGAGCGAGTTCATGTTTTTGCTCATGTTTCAGATTTTTCTTTTTTAATTTTGTTAATGATATTCTTAATTAAAATGTTTCCTCACCACACATGTACCTCTCAGTTTCTGTTTGTTGTTTAATCCTCTGTCGTTGTTACACCAGCTCTTGGCAGCACGACTCGATACGGTTTGCACCAGGACTTCGTTGATCTGTCTGTGCACCTCTGTGTCCCACAGTGTTGATCTGTGCACCTCTGTGTTCCATCACGTTGATCTTTGCACTTCTGCGCTTCACCACATTGATCTTTGCACCTCTGTGCTCCGCCATATTGATCTGTGCACATCTTTGTTCCACCAATATGATCTATGCACCTCTGTGCTCCGCCACATTCATCTGAGCACCGCTGTGTTCCAGCGACCTTTGTTCTTTTCCTATTGTCACATCTTCCTTATACCTGATGCTTTCGTTGCCGCCCGAACCCTCGCCTACTCTCACGACCCCCAGATGTCGTTAACTGTATGTGTATCACGTCTTTTCGATCTCTTTTCGAAGCTCCTCTCATTTCTAGCGGTCTGCGGGGTCGCCAGGCGGTCTGTCTGTGTGCTCTGCATAGGAAATTTACATTAGACAAACCAGACCTTTTTTTTTTTCAGTCTAATATTCGGAAAATATCTATCGAGTCTCGTACCCGCAGTCGGTAAAAGATCTAGAACCCCCTCACTGCGCTGAATGCCTTATCAAGAATTACTTACGTTGGTGTAGTTTATTGAACCCCACTGCAGCAGTGTTGCCCACCGTAAATTACCGAGGCGCAACGACCGTCTCCCCGTGGCCCTCACCCCCACCATTCACCCCGGCTTCAGTATTCGAGACCCGAGGAACTATTAAATGTGAAACTTCTCCTGCCTCTTAAATTCTTCGCATCTCGCACCCTAAACTTTTATATCGCTAACTTTTGTCGTCTGCCCGAGCATGTCCTGCTTAAACCTCACTTTACTAATATTCACTTCCAGTGTTATCCACAGTAATCCTGTCCCTCTCTCCTTTTATAACTCGGAAGATGTGATCCTCAGACGGGGCGGGCAGGCTCTACGGTCACACGAATCCTCAGCACAGTGCATTGCGATGCGCTTTGCCATCTCTTAGAAGTTTGCGCAACCCCTCTAGACTATCTATATCTCTCCCCTCAAGCGTTTCACAACGCTGTGTCTGTGGTCACTGCCACCCCACTTGTGTTTCGCGCGCCCACCGTGCATTCGTCACTGGTGTAGCTTGTCAGAGCTGATCAGGATATGAAATCACGGTCGAGGATATGGCGATGGAGGCAGGTGCTGGGGTTGTGGCCGCGTCACTGCAGGAACGTCACAGCCTACCGCAGGAGTACCATTTTATATTAGCTTTTCTCGTGCAGTCACATTATGTTTGCCGCAGTGTCTGTAACAGCTATTGGGGAAATGTTAAAGCGCTTTCGGTATTATAAATATAAAGGTAAAATATGTGCGTAATGATTATTGTAAACCTTCCCCAGTGAAGGTATTTCCATCACTCCAACCAGGTACGTGTGTAAAAGCCTCTGGGCTGCCCTATCTTTAGCGGAGGCTGCACCCCACTCCTCCGGCAGGGTGTCGGGAGAGGTTATATATAACTTTACCGTTGAACTGTAAGTCTCACCCGCGCGAGGCGATTACGCTAACATGAATAATGATTAGGATGTGTCGGATTTTGGCCTGATCTACTTTTGCTGAATACCTGAGTAATGTAGAACATGTCAGGATTGAATTGGTTGCAAACTTTACCATTTGGAACCTTACAGTGGCCGGTGCGAATGTTCTGTTACCAGCGGCTCGGCCTCTGTGATTGTGAAATAGAGATAAGGATATTGATCAACTGTATTGTGAAAAAAACAGAGTGGACGGCTCTGCTTAATGACCATTACGATCGATCTAACGACACAGCTTAGTTGAGTGGTAGGATTGTGTGTGGTTCCTTAGTTGGATACATCTGGTTATGACTGCATTTGTTCGTCATGACTTCATGAGCAGTAGGATACATATGTTCATAGTGACCTCATGAACGGTGGATAAATCTCCGAATGGTGACCTCATGACCAGTTTCATGCGTCTGTTCTTAATGGTGACTTCATGACCAGTCGGGTACATCTGTTTATGATGACGCCATGATCATACGGATATACGTATGAGGTCATGAGCGTGTATGCTGTACAGGCATGTGCCGTCTTCCTCAAGTGGAGCGACTCGTTCTCAACAAACAGTCGGGCCTTTCCTCATCCATTGTACATGACCTCCCGAGCCTGACTTCTCCAGTGGACGTAGATGGCCACGTAGTAGACAGTAGTGAGGGAGACACAGCGCTTCTCTCACCTGGTGGACGGACCCGGCGGCATTAAAGGAGGTTGCCAGTCACGTGGCTTGACGGCACTCGTGGTGAAATGTGCGGATGTTCCGTTGTGTTTCGCATCGTGCACGTAGAACTCCATTTGTCCATTTGCTTTCGTGTATTGTGAAATTGAAGAGACTTTTTTTCATTTTAAACTGCTGAAAGTTCTTGCAAGAAATTCAGGGACAGTGACATAGCTTCCCATAGATGTTCCTCTTAGCAGAATTGAGCAGTCGGTAGGAGAGTGAAAGGATTTGCCAGTAATGCACTACAGGACACAGGAAGTGAAGGGTGCAATGTGAGGTTAACATGGGGTATCACATATGTTTAATGAGACCCGCTGAACCCTCAGTGGTTCTGGCCATGAGATACAAACCCAGGCCAGACCGTATCCCCCCACTGAGGAGAGACGCACTGGTTCCACATCTCCTGACACAGGAAATGGGAGCACGCATAAGCTGCTGGTGGTGGAGACGGCATCCTCTCTGTTCATCCATGTCCTGCGGTGCTGTGGTTGTGACGTGGTACAGCTTGTGGTGAGGGAGTGTGCTGTTTGATTCCACGTGCACTTCACAGGTGATGCAGGCGGTGCTCTAGTATGGTCCTGAAGACGCTGAAACCTCTCCAGAACGACTACGACCCTTGAGCACGATGATACGACCTTTGGGTATAATTACCAGAACATTGATCTGAGCCTAAAGGCTCGGCCATATTACCCTAAGGGTTATTCCGCCTTGCTCAAGGGTTTAATGCCGCCTAGAACTCATGATGTTATCATCATGCAGCGAGAGTCTGTATGGCGAGCTGCATGATACACTCCGTGGCGAGCCGCATTAGTCATACTTAATTATCAGTTTGTTTATTTTTGGGTTATTGACGGCTGTGAATGTTGCACTTCAGTAAATATTCATGATTTAGCCTGAAGCACAGCGGTAAAAGTCAACCACGTCAAGTGTAAACTTAATCAAGTTTCTTGGGTTTGGCGTTAATGAGTTTGCCAGGTACAAGGACGGCTTCATGCCTGACGCGGACGCCAGCGACAGATGATGGGCTTCCAGTGCTGGTCGGAAGGTAGAAGACGCGATGATCAAAGTCACAGCGATCATTTTCCCTGTTGATAGTGTCCGTGTGACCTCAGTTTTATCGTGGGCACAGTAGCTGTCTTGTTAAACTTCGTCACTCCAGGAAAACATGTTCAGGTTCGATGGTGGGATATAATCAAATTCAGGTCAGTCTAAAGCAGACACAAGTCTTTCCCTTGTTCGTTAACCAGTTTCTCCTCGAATATGAAGAAACTTCAGACACCTCTTAATTCTCTTCGATATCAGTAGCCACAGTGCTGCACGAGTAGCAACGGTGCCTCACTTTACTTATTCATACGGGGAACATATTTACGAAGAAAAGAACGAAGCGTGTCTTGGGTGGGTTTGTTCACTGTGGCGGTGCTGTGAGGTTTTCACCATAGGTTCTTTAACTTGTTGTCTTTAGGTATTGTTAGCGAGACGTTTGGACATTCACTCCTCTCCAACCTGACTTTTGTCAGCACTGACTCATTCCTTCATGCTTATCAACAGCCGCCCGTCTACTTCGCCTACAGGCTGCCCGCTGGGGCTGCCAAGCGCAGGATTAGGCCGATGTATTACGTCCACGTAGATTGGGCTCGAGTGAGGCTTCTTTTCCCAACCGTTAGGCCCATCTCGGGCCAGTCAATGCACCCACTCACACGCCGGAGGAAGCGATACCTTTCGTAAATAAAAAGCAAATAAGCTGGCGGAGTAAAGCTCTTCGGGTACATAAAAGCCCAGCAAACAGCTCGGAGGAATCAGAAAACGGCCGGTCGAGCTCCAGAGGACACGGAGCTTTCAGGAAGTACCACTAAATTAATCTGTTGGTCCCTGTGTGGTGCTAACTCTGCATTACCGCCAAGCCTCCTGAAGTTGTGGCTAGCGGGCGCGCCGCCCGCCCGCTCGACCTCCTGCCTTGGTTGGAGGTGGAGCCGGTACATACTGGGTAGTGGAGTGGCATCACACAGGGTAGGGGTGGGCAACGGGTGGTGGACCGGCGTCACACTGGGTGGAGGAGCGCGGGATGACTGACAGCAGCAATAAGACAGAAGCTGTGACAGAGTTAGGAAGAGGCACAAGCAAGTAATTGTACCTAGGGCCACGAACCTGCAGCCACAGCGGTTAACTGTGATATTGGGAGAAATGCATTTACGGCGGTAATTGGTTGTATACATACCGCCGGGGGATTCCAGCCACCAGAGGCCAGGCAGGCGGCACAGCCCCAATACGCACATCACTGACCTATCCCAGGACTTCAGAACGGCTACCAGAACCACAGACGCCACTCACCGCATCACAGAACACACCCCATTATAACTTATCATGTTTGTTGAAGCGTGCGTTAGACATACAAGATTTTGTATATGCTTACCTATATGCCGACAGCATCTGGTGTTCCCAGGCGGTCGCCTTTCCTATCCATGTACTAACAAGACCCCAGCTTTGCTTAACTTTACTGAGAGAGACAGAACAAGGAATTTACGGGATATGAAGGACTACCATAATGGTGCCCATGGACTGAACCATGGCATATGAAGCAGCAGGAAACCACGGAAAGACGAACACGTGTCACACACTCCCGCATAAGCTGTGGACATCAACCATGACGATAGTACAAACACAGCTTCAGCATATCCCTAGACCCTTCGTGCCCACGATGCACATACAATAAAGCATTTGCTACTCCCTTGCCCTGCACTCTCTGCACATAGATGCACACACATCGCAACGCTTTATGACCTGTGGTCCCGACCGATGAACGTGGCCAGCTTTTCGAGTGCTGCAGGAGTCATAGGGATAGAGGGGACTCCTGGCAGGAAGAAGTATGTATATTGTGTATTTGTGTGTGTGTGTGTGTGTTTGTGTGTGTATGTGTCTGAATAAAAGCAAGGTTATTGGTTTTAGCAGCGAAATGAGACGGGTTAGTGCGAGTGTGAGTTTGAATGGAGAAAACCTTGAGGAGGTGGAATGCTATGGAGACCTGGCAGTGGACATGGCAGCGAATGGAACTACGGAAGCTGAATTCTGAAGTAAGCCATAGGATGAATAAGGGGGCTAAGGTCCTAAGCGTTTTGATTTGTATGTAGAAAGAGAAGTCATTGTCTTGAGAGCCTAAGTTGATATGTTTTAAAGTATAGGAGTTCCATCGGTATTGTATGGATGCGAGTTATGAGTCCTAGATAAACAAGAATGAAAGAAGGTGGATGTGTTGAATGTGAAATGTCTGAGGACAGTATATGGTGAGAGGAGAATTAATCAGGTAAGAAATGTTAGGGTAAAAAAAAAGAAAGGTGAGTTTTTTTTTTATGTTGAAGGCTCCAGTCACGGACAAAAGTCCACATCAAGGACGGGCCCTAATTGAAATGTAGGGAGAATTGAGAAAGGGGGAAAACAGACAGGGAAAGTATTCACAAATTTTTGAGAAAGTGAGAAGAGTATGGTTGAGGGAGCTGAAGAGGGTGTGCTGAAGTGGTTTGGACACACGGAGAGCGTTACGTTCTCGTTGTGTGCTGAAGAGTCCCAGACCGTCTTTGAGCAGTTCCCCTTCCCTTCCTGTTGTAAAGCTCCTAAGGGATGAACGTGTTTACGTTGGTTAATATAACGTAAGAAAATCCATCTTATAAATTGCCTGGGTCTGATCCCAGTCAGAGATTAAAACTAAGGTTTAAACTCCCTAGCTAAAATTGGTAAGATTCCAAGTGGAAAATCTTGAAGAAATGTAAGATTTTTAACCATTAGAATAAGTGGTGATGATTTTACGTTGTCATGATATCCCTTCTCCATATTTATCATTAATTGGCTTGGAAATAAAGGGATTGTTTACAATATGTACAATGGGACGTACATTAAGAAATATATAAATGATTTACACATAATCTTAATAATGTCACTCCGACTTAGCGTTGAGTATTACTGAAGCACGCGATACTTCCTTCTGTCAATTCTAGGACAACGAAGTATTAACCTGACTGGCTCGGCTCCCTCATGAGGCCACCTGAACAAATCACGTAGCAAAGTGACTTGAGCGAGAGACCGATCATTGTCCTCACGGGTCGACCCCTGGGTCAAGTGGGATCGTCAGTTACTCCTTAAAGAGTTGACGCTTAGCCGATTAATATTAGTTAAACTAGCGAGAAATAATTCATCTGCTCAAATATGCTATTAAACCTAGAGACTTAAGGTGACCACATAAGAGCGACTT
>JAUUDW010483320.1:0-12395 GCA_032361385.1 Panulirus guttatus | reverse complement strand
AAGTTATGGGTGTAGGTCATGGCTCTTTAGATTTGTAGTAACATTATTGTAAAATATTCAGAGTATTATTTTATATTAAAATAGTACTGATTGTTACTTCAGTGTGAGAAGTGTCCTAAAACTTCTACCGTATGATTTGTTAGAATTCAATCATACTTGGTTTGATGAAATAGATTTTCATTTGTTGAGGGCTTACTGCTTACATTTTAGATTTCAGTGCTCTGACACTGTCAGAGAAAACTGTGTTTATAAGGGTGTTTAGATTTTTATAAGGGTGTAAGGATAGGCTTCATTTTATTGGTTGATGGATCTTAAACCCATAAATGGTGGGCTTCTTGTGTTTATGATTCATGATCTTTTGTTTCTTTCATACTTGTTTACTGTTTTCTGCATTTGTGTGGTAGTGCCAGGAAAAGAGAAAAGAAAATGTCTCTTTCTTGTTCATCCATTTTCTAGTTGTCAGGTGTAGTACAACAAGAAAAGAAGGTCCACAGATTTTGTTTCTTGAGTGCACCTGGTAAGTTGTATGGAAGAATGGTGATTGAGAGGGTAATAACATGCACAAAGCATCTGATTAAGGAGTAAAGAATGTGGTTTTAGGAGTGTTAGAGAATGTGTGGATCAGGTGTTTGCTTTGAAGAATGTGAAAATAAAAGTACTAAGAGAAATGAGGATTTATATGTAGCAGTTATGGTTCTTGAGAGAGCATTTGATAGGTTTGAGAGAGATGCTTTGTGAAAGGTGTTATGAATATATGGTGTAGAAGGAAAGTTATTAAAAGCTATCTATCTGTCTATCTATCTATCTATATCTCTGATGCCCATTTCCTTTGGGAACTTCCTCAAGAGGGTGGCTATGGCATAATAGTCTCCATAACTGTTGAACTCCAATGTCAGTTCTTACCCTCTAGTGCCTACTCTTACTGGCCAGTGGTAGAAGGCACCTCTAGCACAGCATTTTTAGATGTGCTTACCTAATGTTCCTACTTCCGACTAACTACTACCTATGTGTCTACCTAATATTCCTGCCTAAAGTTCCAACCTGCTACTTCTACCTACTACTTCTACCTGATGCTCCTACCTACTACTTCTGCCTATTGTTTCTACCTGATGCTCTCTTTTAATGTTTCTACATACTTCTTCTATGTATTGCTCCTACCATTTTGCCAAAGGACAGGACTAGCATGTAGTACTCACCACAAGAAAATCTAGTTACGAAGAATGAGTTTTTTGAGTTAAGCGTTGTTAAGCATTTGAGTTAAGTAGTATATTTGACAAAGAGAGCTTGTATGTTCATAGACAGTATGCCAGCAGTCAATGTGGGTGAGGCAGACAGAAAAGACAGCTACCTGGGTCAAATGAGTGCAATTTGACAACCACTAAAGTGCTGGATGACTATGCAGCCATCACTAATCCCCCCCCACAATACCCAGGCAGATAGTACCTGTAATATACCTCCCTGGTCATTGACTGCCTACCAACCACTGCCTACTGCAATACTTATCCTACACTGTATAGGCAAACTTTTAAAAATTTAAAGAAGTTGTCTTAAATTTGTTATTTTGATTAACTAGAATGTAATTTTCTAAATAAAATGACATACAACTCAACCTGGTGAGAGATTGTTTATGAGTGTTATGTGCCATATAACTTATGCTGCACCATTGCCAAGCAACTGACATACTCCAAGGGTATTTTCAGGCATACTGAGTGAAATGTGTGTTATTTTTGTAAGTGTTTTTGTTTCAGACATGTGTGATTACTAATTGTTTTGATCATTAATATATTATATGTTATCTTGTAGAAATGACAGTTTAAAACATCATGTAACATAAGGGCACAGATGTTACACAGGCATCCTTCACATCTCCACATAGACTGACCAGTATATGAAAAATGTTTAGACTCTTATGTCTAGAAACAATGTGGGGAGGCCACAACAAGTATCAGTGGCTGTACATTACACCTTAAGGCAGAGGTGGCTGATTTATGACTTAGTTTTCCTGTGAGTTTGACCATTCTGGAGTGGTTTGTCCTCATATGAGGTTAACCACCTTCTAATGTCTAGAAAAACAAATTTTAACTCTCTTTTGTGCACCCTTTCATAGACAGAAAGATGCTTTTGCTTTTTTATCACACCAAGAGGCCAGAAAATAGATTACTCATCAAAAGAGTTGATACCAATTATGATAATGTCAGTGGGCATAATCATTTTTGTTCTTGTGCATGTATGACTTATGAAACTATATTTCATGCATGTAGTCAAAAATTTGATTAAGTACAGAACGTTATAGACATGATCACTTAATTCATTTACTGTTTCTGTCAGCTGTGCTCAGAAATGTTTAGCATGCCACACTGCTCATTATTGTCTGTCCAAAGAGTATTGCTTTGGGATAATTTGTGCTACTCCCAGGTGTGATATTTCATCAGAATGCCTAATTTTACCACAGCCGATTGTGCAGTGAAAAGGCAATACTTGAAGGATAAAGAAATTGAGGAAACTTTGAAAGATTGTGGCTTTGAGGGTGATAAAAACATTTGATGGCATGGACAAGGGTAGGGATGACTACTCAAATATCTACCAGTCCTCTTCATCAAGTGAAAGGGATGATTTTAGGGAATGATTATGATAAGTATTTGGATTCCTGTCCTGGCCATGACTTCTGAATTGTCACTCGTATGTCCAAACCATTTCAGCAAACCAACCTCAGCTTTCTCAGCCATACACTTCTTACTACCACACCTTCCTTACACCACATATTGGCCTGAAGCATTAGGAGTATGAGTGGCATGCATGGGATACACTAAAATAGAATGATGTGGTATTCAGGAGGCAACATGCTGTCAGTAGATTGAACCAGGGCATGTGAAGCATTTGGGGTAAACCATGGAAAGCTCTGTGGTGCATAGTTTTGGAAAGGGAGCTGTGGTTTCCATGCATTACAGATGACAACTAGAGAATGGAAATAAACAGATCTGGCCTTTCTTCATCTTTTCCTGATGCTACCTTGCTGGTGTGGGAAACGGTAATCAAGTATGAAAGATTTATATATATACGCTAGTATATGTGAGTTTGAAAGATGGTAAGTGGGCATTATTGGATGACGTGGTAATTGACAGGCATGTAAAAGAGAGACTTTGAGACTTTTGCATTTAGATATACTGAGAGGGCAGTTTGTGGGATGTCTGATCGCTGTCTTGTAGAGGCAAGGGTGGAGCTTTATAGATGTTTTAGGAAAAGAGGAAACAATATCGGTGAAAAGGGAGTAGTGAAGGTAGGTGAGCCTGGAAAAAAGACTTGTGTGAAGGAATACCTGGTGAGATTGAGTGTAGACTAGCAAAAGGTGAGAGTACATGAAGCAAGGGGAATGGATCTTCCTAGAGTATGTAGAAACAGACCTAGGAGTCACCATTTCAGAGGGCATGTGCCCTTGCTTCCTTGATAATCTCTTCCATAACCATGTTAAGGCTACTACTACAAACACCTTGAGCTACAACACATTTGCTCTTCAGGAACCCCTCTCAAATGGGTATGGAGCTAATTCTAGTAGTCCTACAACTGACAAACTACTGTGCTCCTTTTTTCCTTCATCAGCTTGGAGCTTTAGCGAGCAACCTGCTTGTCTCTGATGAAGGAAGGCACTCTACTTTCTGCAGTCAGATACCATTTTATCTATTTTTTCCTGATCTTACTCCACAAGTCCCTATTTTGCATTGCACTAATTTCAGGATGTAGGATGTGTAGAATCATGCCATTTAAATCACAAGAGTCTTAATTTTTCGAGATTTGTATTTAATAAAGATTTGTCCACCCTAACCCCGTGTTTCTTGAAAAGAATGAAACGAGCAATTTCCAACAAAGACACCATTATTTCTAGCTGGAAGGAGAGGAATATTAATCACAGCCTGTGTCTAGTAGGCACCTTGAAAGTCCATTATTGACTTATGGATCCTAAAGATCATCTGTTTTCCTCTCTTACCTCCAAATATCCTTTGTCAGTAAGAACCCTTGCTACACACATCATACTTATCATGAAATACAGACTGTCTCAAATTCCCATGTACACAGTGTTGGAAAGGTGGCCTCCATTTTAGCTTATCTGAGGATGATATTTTGGAGAGCATTTGCCTTAAGATTTAAGAAACCAGACTTTTGTTCAGCATCACTGAACCTGGGCCAGTAGGACATTCCATTGGTTTTTGTGCATCTGCTTCTTAACCCATTGCATGCCACTTCATTTTTACAGGAAGTTTGATTCTTCTGTTAGCCTCAGATTACCTAATAGAAAATGTGGCTATGCCCACATTTCCCATGTTTACTGACTGACTCCTATTTGGAGGAAGATGAGTTTCAAAAAGTTGAATTCTAGCATTTTTGTACAGAGAAGGCCACTGAGTAAGCATTCCTCTTTTTTAATCCTTATCATCCTTTCTTTATTTATTCTCTTATACCTCCTGTGGTGTTAGATAATCTAGGGTTTTGTGGGAATGAATGGATTGGGTATGTTGACATCTTAATATGACCTTGAGATGTGAATTTGTTCCTTTAGAAGAGACATTTACTAGCATAGTTTTGCACATGATCATTTCCCATGGACATATGGTGAGATTACCCACAGGTTATTCTTGGGATTTTGCCTGTCATACCCAGTGAGAGAGGGGTTCTCTTATTTCTGTGTCAGTGTCTTCTTTCGAAATACTATCAGCTTTGGGCCCTCTGGGCTCTTGTCTGCTTACTCCTGTGGAGGACTGGGTGAACAGCAAAATGGCAGTGTTCTGTGGTGTAACCACTACCGCTATTATTTTTCCTCTTCATATCTGCAAAATTGTCAACACAGCCTGTTCACAGAATCACAACACAGGTTCCAAAAAATATATCCCAACATTTGGTAATTTCTGTCTTGCCAAGGAAATGGATGCATCATTGGAAACTCAATATGGGATTTCTCCTCATGCATCAGACAACTTCCTTGGTGTGTCTACAGAAAGAAGATAGGATTGCCTTTTTTATAGAACTGCAGAGATAATGCAGTAGATAGAAGTAGGAGGTAGGAACATTTAGACTGGAATAATAGGTAGAAACATTAGGTAGAAGTAGTCGGTGGGAGCATTAGATAGAAGTAGTCGTTAGTAATATTAGGTAGGAGCCTCTGCAAACACTGCGCATGAGTTGCTCTCTGCCAGTGGCCCATTTAGGGTGGGGCACTAAAGGCTAAGAAGCAGCAGAGGAGTTCACTAGTTATGGAGACTCTAGTGCCTTGGCTGCCCCTTTGAGGGAGTTCCAATTGGAACAGACATAAGGTATCTTGATAGATAGATAGCTTTTTTCTTAAATATATCACCCCAGCAACCAGAAATTTCAATCCTTCCAAAGAAATGGATGAATTATTGGCAACTATGTATGGGATTTAGTTGTGATGTATTTAGTAATTTCACCAGCAAGTTTACAGACAGGACCACCTTTTTTCTCTCAGAAGAAATAGCTTTTCACAAATTTGGAATTTTTTTTTAAAGTGCAACAGCAATAATGGTAATGTTGATAATGATAATAGTAATAATGATAATGATGAATTTTTTTCATACATATTCGCCATTTCCCACGTTAGTGAGGTAGTATTGAGAACAGAGGACTGAGCCTTAGAGGGAAAATCCTCACTTGGCCCCCTTCTCAGTTCCTTCTTTTGGAAAAGTAAAGACAGGAGGGGAGGATTTCCAGCCCCCCCCCGCTCCCTTCCCTTTTAGTTGCCTCTTACGACACACAGGGAATGCGTGGGAAGTATTCTTTCTCCCCATCCCCTGGGATAGATGAAGAAAATACTATGATAATAATGATAATGATAATATGATAATGAAAATTATAGGAATTATATTAATTGTAATGATAATATATATTTTTAAAAGGTGGTCCCTTTTTCTGTCCCTTTTCTGTATACACACTGAGAAAGTTGCCAAATGCTAGATGACAAACCCCCATAAAGTGGTGCCAATAATTCATTTATTTCTATGGCCAGATATAAATTGCTGGCCTCCTGGGTTGTATATTTTCAGGAAGATATTCTTTTGTTAAATGGCAAGGGTATGTCAGCAATATGGGAGGAATAAAAGGGAAAATGGTGGGGTTAAGTGATTATACCACTGAACAATGCCATTCCACCATTCAGGGTATGGTGGCTAAGGAGGGGGAGAGTGGTTGGGGTAGCTAGGATGGGAAAGAGTAGTGATGAGTAAGAAGGATATGGTGTTTATGGAGAGAGGGAGTGGTGATGGTGGTCAGGGATGGTTTGGAGGCTAGGATTAGGGGGGGGGGCATGTTAGTGATGAGGGAGGGTATGGTGGCTAGGAGGAAGGGAGTGATGGTGGTGAGGGATGGTGTGGTGGCCAGCGTGGGAAGTGTAATGATGATGAGGGACAGTGTGGTAGCCCTCTGCAGGAGTGAGAAAACAATGGCCAGGAGGGCCCAAATCTTCTAGTAACAATAATTGTCAAGCCATTGGTTGGTTGCTACCCATTTAGGAAGAGCTGAGGATTGGTATTTGAAATCCTGATGCTTACAAGGTCAAGTCAGTATGGTATGATATCTAAACAATTTAAGCATTGAGTGCCTGAGAGTTGAGTCCAGGCTGCTGAGAGTAGTAGGTTGACAATGTATTTCTAGACCACTGCTGGGACAAAATCCCATCTTTCTTGAGATGCGACACTACAGCTTTAGGATTCCTGGCCACACAGTGTGGGCTTGTAGGGTGAGACAGGCTGCCGACACTTGAGTACCAAGAATGCTGCAAATCAATTACAGGAACTTTGGCCATGTCTTTGTATTAGAATATGTAATGTTCACATGCAAATCAATCTAATCTATTTTACCATCACTTTCCCGAGAGTTAAACCCAAGCTACCAAGAACAGTAGGCAGACAGTGTATCACTGGACCACAATAAGATGAATACATATCTCTTCTCTGTTCTCGATTGCCTGGGTTTAACTCTCAGGTGCACAATGGTAAAATTGTTAATTTTGATTTACACATGAACATTACATGTTCTGATATATAGATATTACCAAGATGCCGGTAAGTCAATTTGCTGCATCGTTGGCCTGTCTCATCTCACCTTACATATCCACAGTATGTGTGCAGGAGTCCTAGAGCTGAAGAGCAGCAGCTGAGGAGAGAGAGTTTTTTGTCCCATCTGTGGTCCAGTGGTATGCTGTCTACCTACTGTTCTCAGTAGCCAGCGTACAGCTCTCAAGTGCACAATGGTTAAAACAGTTTAGTCAATTTACACGTGAAACATAGTATGTTCTGATATATTGACAGTACTGAAATGCTCATGAGTTGATCTACAGCACCCTTGGGATCAGAGTGTGGACAGTCTGTTTCACCGTACAGGCCCACAGTCTTTGTGGGTGGGAATCCTAAAGCTGTAGTGTAGCAGCTCAGAAGACAGGTTTTGTTTATCAGTGGTCCAGTGGTACACTGTCCTCCTACTGTTCTCAGTAGCACAGGTTCGACTTTTGGGTGTACAGTTGAAAAATTTTAATGATTGATTAACATATGAACATTACAAGTTCTGATATATAGTACGATATACTAATTTAGGAAGTCTATGAAAGGATGCTCTCAAAGCAGTTAGTAGAAATGTAACAAGCTTGTGGTGATGGAGAACATTTAAGCAAGGACCACTCTTCTGTATAGCAAAAGACTGCTACTATGGTTAGATAGATTAATATGAATTTATATCATCATCCATTACTGTGACTGATGATACATTGGAATGATATTTAATAGTTTTCATTGTTAGCCAATGAAAATAGTTATTCTATATAGTGATGAGTATCATGTTTATAAAAGGATTCCCATAAAGCAGTTAGTAGAAATTTGCCCAGGTTATGGTGATGTAGAACATTCATGCTAGTGCCACTCTTCTGTATAGCAAGAGACAAATACTATAGATAGATAATTAACATGAAACTATGTCATCATCCATTAGTGTGACTGATGATACAGTGGAATGATTTTTGATAGTTTTTAGTGTTAGTCAATGAAAATAGTAATTTTATATAATGATGATTATCATGGCCATTCTGTGAATCAAGTATGAAAAATAACCTTTGTGACTCATTTTATAACAGTCTCCCTACTGATATTATTCTGATGTGACCTGAATTATTCATTACCTTTCTCTAAGGTGGTGGAATTGTTCAGTAACATTACCTGGACCAAAGAGGAACATACTGTCCATGAGTTTGAGGTTGTTGAGAATTGGCGAACACCATGGACAGGAATCTTTGTCAACCTCATCTTATACATAACTTTTACCGTAAGTGTTTTTGTGTTGACAAAAGATTTTCCAAGTTATATTCATGTGTAGTGAGTAATTTAGTAATGCAAAGTTCATTGTGAAAGTTCATCAGAAGACCATTCTTTGATAAGTTTACCAATTGTAACTTCCATTATTTTCTTTCACAGTTCTGTGGCAGTGTGGTTGCCAGCACCCTTCCAGTCCCATCTGGTATTTTCATCCCAGTGTTCAAGATTGGAGCAGCATTAGGGAGAATTATGGGTGAGGCAATGGCTTGCACTTTCCCAAGTGGCCTGCGCTATGGAGGCCACAACCACATTATTATACCAGGTCAGTCATGTAGAAATCAGGTATCAACTTTTTTTTTTTTCACATCTTATCCATGGAAAAATTAACCTGCTTTGTATCTGAATATCACATGGCTGTTATAGATACAGCTTTAGTTGTTACCTAAGATCCTAGGTTCAAACTGTCATCCTAATAATGCCAACAGGTGGATACTCCATAGTGGGTGCAGCAGCCCTGGCTGGTGCTGTTACTCACACTATCTCTACATCTGTCATCGTCTTTGAACTTACTGGCCAGATTACACACATTCTGCCAGTTATGGTGAGTCTCATTCCATTTTGTCACTTCATATATCTATCTTGTTATAAGGCTTATACTCATAAGAGTCATTGCTTCCTTCATGTCATCAGCTGAGAGTAATCTTCAGTTTTTCTGCATAAAATTATTGCCTGAATAGGCTATTCTAAATATTTGTTCTTCTTTTATATATATTCCCTTCTATACAGCATTGCCTTTTTATTACTTTTATTTATTTTGTCCTCTGTGTCCCTTTACATCCTTAAGTCTTAATTCTCTTTCCTCTCATTACTCCTTATGATTGATACATTCCCAATACCATTCTCTTTCAGTATTGTAAAGCTTTTGTTCTGAGGCCTCTTCAAAAGTACTTTGCTTACAAGATTTAAGTTTTATACAGATAGGTGACCCCAGGTCCAGCACACTTGGGACCTTAATCATGTCAGATTTGGAATATTCCAGTTTTTAAGCTCATTTTTCCTTTACCTACAGGTAATATAAAAAAAATGAAGTATGAAAAAGTACATTGTGGGTGTTATATACAATGTACAAAATATTGTTGCTCTTTCCCTCTTCCAAAGCAGGGTTTTTTGAATGAATCATGAATTACATTTTATCAGGGGATGATGAAGCATCTAATAGGATCCTTAGGACAGAAGTGGATGAATTAATCTTTAAGGAAATTGAAGGCATAGGCTGTTGAAGATTTTTGTTTTGTTATGGTGAGAAACTTTCATGATTATGTTTGGCAGATTCATTTTTAAGGTCTTTTTGTTTTTCTTCATGGACTTTTTTTAATCTTGATTACATTCATAATGTGTAGTTCACTTTTAAACTTTTTTTCCCACACCCTTAAAGGTATTAGTTCCTCTGTAAGACTAATACACTAACTAGAAATCTTATCTTGACTTTTCAAAACCTCATTTTCATCATCACTGTCATTCATTTCTTTTTGGTTTCGATGAAGCACAATTTTTGGGCTTTTACTGTCTGTGAATTGCCTCACAATGGGAACATGATTTTTTTCCATAAATCATTCTTTAACATCCTCTTCTTATGTCACTCTAGCTTTATTACATGAAAAAGCTTTGGAACACTGCAACATATCCTGCATAGTTTGTTGTTTGTGTAGAACACAAAACTCATGGAAGTAATGTTCTGTTTTGCCCTCAAGAAACATTTTGAAAGGCCAGGAGTTATTCCAAGTGTTTCCAAAAATTTCCTAAGGCACCATGTCCCATGCTATAGAAGCACACTAGGTAACACTCTTGATTGAGAACTCCTTAGAAAATTTTGGACCCCTTAGCCACTGTTGCAAGAATTTAGCTATTTTTGCAGGAACTAGTCCTCATTCCAGCACTCAAAAGCACATAGAATTCCTTGGTCCATGGGTAGTATAAGAGAGTTACCATTTGGAGGAATGTAAATACCATGAATATCATTCTTTACAGTAAGTTCTGCATCATGATGTGTGGAATATTTGTCTAACAGTAAGAGAATTTTACATATTTTAGGAAGACCAACTGACTAAAACTGTAGCCCAGATTGAGGCACAAAATGAGTATCAAACTAGTGCATGCACAATGCAGCTGTAATCCAGGATTATATTCTGACATTTATCAAAAACGAATGATTTTAACTTGTATGTCCCAGCAGCATTAGCACATACACCTTTGAGTCCTTACAATTTGCTTAGGATGACTCATCTGCAGTAATGTACATCTCCCTAGGTATACAGTGCCAAAATATTTATGTTTCATCAGCAATGAATACCTGCTTGGGCAATAATTCTTCTTTATAAACCATCTTAGAGAATTCTTCCAAATAGGCTTAGTAGCTTTAAGATTGTCTGAGGCTCTTTCATCACACACTTCCAACAAATGTAAATCATGGCATTTGTTGAATCTGGTTCTCAAATGGGCTTGTTCGACCTAATTTTCATGAAATACCTTGGCTTGGGCCATTGTCATACCACCATGCAAAGAAGCCTTTTCACCCCTACCAAGTTTTGTTTCCTCAGACAATACTTTTTTCAGCCTTAGAATGATTGATTGTTTTTCATGTCCATAAACTTTGACACTTCACAGTCAGCATGAAATATTACAAGCTCAGGTTTTCTGCTTCTTGAGGACATAAACAATGGAGCTACTGGCCTCTTACTCGTCACACAATCTCTTTATTGAGGGTTCCTTCTCTAGAGAGGGATGAAAGTCCAAGCAAACACAAAGAGAGGGCTGAATAATCAAAAGGCCAGCTAAAACAGAGACTGCATGTACCACAAAGAGTTCCTACATGAAAGAAATTGATTTTGGTTGTGATGAGTCCAGAGTATAAGAGACAAGCCTAAACAAACTTTTTTCACTTTACTTGAAAACTTCCATTTTATATGCTTGCTTCAAGGATTAACTAAGTTTCCAGTAATTTCAGGTCCAATAGCCAGAAACGCTTCGACTATGAGGGTTTTCTCTAAGCCAATGGAGCTCTCTTCAAAATAATGGTTTCTGGAACATTCCAGTTTTTGGTCTCTAGATTTGGGGTCGTCTACCTGTACTAATATCTTCACTGCTGTTATATTAGTTTCATAACAACTTCATATTTTGTTCTTTTTAGATTGCTGTTCTAATTGCTAATGGCATCGCACAGCTCCTTCAGCCTTCCGTATATGACTCAATCATCCAAATTAAGAAATTGCCTTACCTTCCTGATATTCTGACAGCGACTTCTGGTGCCTATAACATTTATGTTGAAGACTTCATGGTGCGGGATGTGAAGTATATTTGGTATGGTATCACATACCGCCATTTGAAGAATATTCTCAAAGAAAATAAGAAAATTAGATCATTACCCCTTGTTGATTCCCCAGGTACTGTATTTTTTTATTTTTTGTTTTATTCAGAAAATAGCCAAACTGAAATGAATTGTGCCATATACTGCAAGGATGATTTGTTATGTACAATTTTACAGTCACTTAATAATATCATTTGTTATTTATTGCTTTTAAACATGGATGAAGTTATTTAGTTAATTGTACTTTATCTGATGTTACAGATTCCATGATCCTACTGGGTTCAATACAAAGATCAGAGCTGATCTCAATGTTAGAGGAACACCTTGGGAAAGATCGTCGTTTGAAAGTGATAAACAAGTGGAAAAATGCTGCTCAAAAGTAAGATGCATCATGATGAAAGTATGATAATTAGTATCTTGTTAGAATAAGTGTAGGGTGTATTTTTAAGTTTTCAATCTCCTTTACTATTTGAGATATTTTTGTTGTACAGGATAATTTTTCTTAAGAAATAAGTCATTTGAAAAATGACAGAAATTCATTGACAATAGTTATGATGTAGGGAAATATTGTACTACTTAATGACTTTGATATAATGTCTCATTTTTGGACAACAGCAATTTATTCCACTTACTGTAATGTGCATAGTTTTACATTTAGCTTTAGGGGGCAGCTCATTTGCAGTTATTGAATGATACAAAACTATACACAATTTATATTTTTTGTA
>JAUUDW010482655.1:0-12396 GCA_032361385.1 Panulirus guttatus | reverse complement strand
GCTTGCCCTGAGCAAAGGCCCCTGAGAAGGGTCTAGCCCAAGGGCGTGCCGGGCCATGGACTCCGCTGCAGGGGAGGGAATGCGGCAGTGGCCGCCAATTTCAGAAATATTTCTTTTGCGTAATGCCAGGCCATTTCATTGAGTTTAGGCTTATGCTTGCCCTGAGCATAGGCCCCTGTGCAGTGTCTGCCGCAAGGGCTTGCCGGGCCATGGACTCCGCTGCAGGGCAGGGAATGCGGCAGGGACCGCCAATTTCAGAAATTTTTCTTTTGCTAATGCCAGGCCATTTCATTGAGTTTAGGCGTAGGCTTGCCCTGAGCAAAGGCCCCTGAGTAGGGTGTACCCCAAGGGCGTTCCGGTCCATGGACCCCGTTTGCAGGGGTTACTCACACGTCCTCATATTGTTTTGAGTTTTTTTTTTCAGTGGCTCCTCAGATGCCCTCATATTGTTTTGAGGTTTGTCTCTCATTGGTTCCTCACACGCCCTTATCTTCTGCTGCACGGGCTGCATTCTTAGTCTGCAGAGAACCCCTTAAAAGGAATCCTTTCGTGCTAAAAGTAGGACACATCCTGTTGCAGGCTGTTGTGTATGTGTGTGTGTGTGTGTGTGTGTGTGTGTGTGTGTGTGTTTGGGGTGAACTTAGTCCGTAAGTGCGACTGAATATAATCACATCTGGACGACTTGTCGCCGGACTCAGCTGCGAACGACAAATGTCGTTGATATATATATATATAGATATATATCCCAAATGCAGAGCATACGAATTTAAGGCATATTGCCCGTTGCTAAGGGGTGTGTGAATTGGGTGAGGTTTTCCCTGGTTCAACCGATTTGCGTGTTTTTAGATACGCTGGCGTTTTCTCTGCTATTTTCCAGACCTTTACACCCATACAACGCCTCCCCAGGGGGTGTGGGTTATCTTACTCTATAAACAAAATTAATGATATTCCTAAGTGATTAGAATGGCGTCCGTAGACCACAATTGCCGACATTTCTCTGTGTTTTCAAATTTTACACCGACTTATGAACACACACACACACACACACACACACACTCACTCACTTGAACGGTCAGGTATATACACACACCTGGACACAGACTTGCCATTAGATAAATGGCATGGTTGCTTTAGCGCATGATTGCGAAACTATCTCCCCCACTCGGCGCAAATGGGTAAGTATAAATACGTAATTTTATGGAGGGATTCATACTTTATCACTCCATTCTGTAGGTAAGTGCACAGGTACACAATGAAAATATAGACATAGCAAAAAAAGAAAACCGTTCATTCGTTTATACACAAAACACATACTGACTCACTTGAGACTGTACTTTTAGCCATTCTGAATATGAATCATCGTATTAATTCTACATGTGTTCCCTTAATTTAGGTAAGCATTCTTATTGCATTCTCCTTTACTTTAATTAAGGTAATGTATACGGGAGGTTTTTGCCGCAAAGAGCCTTAAAGAATAAGAAATGCTGCTTGGGTGACTGTGATTCAAACAGTGAGGAAATACTGATAGATTTTCGTATTTACAAATGCCTCCAGCATTCACTGTCTCTTAGTGGCTGTCTAGTATCACTCCTGTAGTCCAGGTAGATGTCTTTTCTTCTTGCCATCTCCCACACGTGGGCTGCTTGGCTTTCACTCCACAAATATACAGTATATCCATCTCGTGCTTAACACTTGGCAACACGTAACTCACACAACTCGTTCCCCATTACCACGCAAAGGTCCTGGGTTCGAGTCCTTGTTGTTAGAGTATGGTCATTACACGAAAGTGCACTTGGGAACTTATCCTGTTTCATTTCCCCGTGGATCAGAAGGAATATATATATCTATATATATATAGTGAGAATACCTTCATCGTCCTTTGAAACAAAATCTTGTATATTGTAAACGAAACAGAATTCCAATTTGAAATACGTAGCGAACATCATTAGAAATCCCAGTCTGAGTCAGACAGATAGTCAGCGAATATCATTAGACGCATAGAGAAGGGATCAGCAGTCTTACGGAATGGAACAGCCTGGTGCATCAAATCTGGGGTGCTGGTGGTGGAGATGAGAAATCCTAATGACGCTCGTGAGATTAGAGTCAATCTGTGAGAGAGGTTTGCTGGGGGTGTGGTGGAAAAGAAGGAACCATTTCTCATCCACATGTCACTGATTGGTGTCCAGGGGAATGGTTGATACGAGCAGGTATATACACTTTTTTATGGGGTGTGGTGCAGGGGAGAAAGGGGTGGAAGTCGGAAAGGGAAAGATACACCTGTGGTGCGTTAGACTTAAGCTAACTCGTTACAGGGCTAAGGTGCCCCCTCTCTGGTTACGTGCGGAAGTGGGTGATTGAGGACTGGTCATTGACGATGCAGTAGACCTGAGATCTTGTTATGTGTCCTGGATTACATAAAGGTCTTTTTCGTCGAGAGATCAGCAGAACCTGCCACTGTGTGTGAATAAAGTGTTATATATGTATAGGGCAAGGCACAGAGCTTCTTTGAAAAATGTATTTGGAAGAGGCATAGACGTCATTTGAAGGCTGTTATGGGGATGGGCACAGAACTGAGCAGCAGACCCATGGTAGGGCAACAGACTTACGGTAGGGCAGTGGTGCAATAGACCCATGGGTAGCCAGAAGGGCAGCAGACATTAATGGTGGAGTATTAGACTATTGGATGAAGAGCGTGACCCCCTCTCCCTCAGAAAGCGCCCCCTCAGAAGCGACCAACGCCTGTGAAGAATGTTTCCTCTTGGGCTCTTCCCTGGCTCCAGCCGCCGCCCCTGTACACACACACGAGGAGAAAATGGGCTGTGACCTGCCTTCTATACTCACAAAAAAGAGAAAATGGATTGTAGACTTGCTTATTTAGACACCAGAGGAAAAGATAGGTTGTAGCCTTTGCTGATTGAGAGAAAATGGGTTGCAGCCTTTGCTGATTTACTCACCACTAAAGAAAATGGACTGTGAAAGGTTAAAGTGGTGCACAACTATCAAAACGAAATCATTGATGATGGTTAGAGTCTAAAACGGTGTTGTTTGTCGAGTTTGAAAGAGGATTTTTAAAGAGTTTTTTTAACGTTGATTCCATAGAATCCAACCCAGTTTAGAGCTATGTGTCTGTTAAATGGCGGAATTCAGAGCGTCTGTTTTATAATCCAAACAGGTTGTTTTCCACAGTGGGAAGTAATAACATAACAGGTTTAAGACATTGAGTAGGGTTTAGAGAAACACTTCTCCCTTTCCCCTCCATCGCCTCTGTATTGTGAGGCTCTAACAGTTCCTATACATCAAGTACCCGTGATTTAAAAGGAAAATAAAAACATAGTCATCCAGTCGTTTCTACCTCGCCTCGCAACCGTCAGCTGTGCGAAAAAGAAATGCTGTTCGAATCATGGTTTTGAAACAGGTCTCACTACCTACCCTCCCTCCCTCCCTCCCTACGATAGACTGGAACATTTTGTCAACAGTTCCATACCGCGCCACGTATCAGTATGCAAGGCGGGACCTCACGGGGAAGAGGTTTCTCCTGTTTGGCAAAGGGTTCGATCACGGGAGAATAGTGTTTGCGGTGGCCCGGGTTTACATCGTGAGGGTGGCTGGAAGGGTTCGAGTACTTGTTCGGGACGTTTCGAGTGTTGGTCCAGAATCCTCGCCTCTGATTGGGTAAGTGGGCCTTTGGCGGGGTGTGATGGCTTATACGCCTTTGGCCTTGGCCAGGGAAGGGTCGGTCGAGCTAGTTCAGTAAACTGTGTGAAAGAGGACTGTTACACCTCGCTCTGTGTATGTGTGGGGGAGAGGGAAGACCACCCCCCATCACCAGCAAACCACTCCCCCCTCATCACAAAGAGATTAACATTTCCAGGCAAGTTTTTTTTTCCAGTCTTTATGGAACAAGGGACCCCTTTGTTTTCCCACTTGCAGTGTCATTCTGTCTCAAGAGACCCACTGGATACAGTCCCCCCTCTCTCTGTATGTGCCCTTTGTATATCAACGTCTGGGATATATATATATTTATATATATTATTTATTACACATATATACATTAAAATAAGTATGAAACACTTTCATAATCGCTATATTTGTCCCAGTAATATCATATCCTGTTTGATAAGAGATTAATATTGAATATTTGAATATCATATATACACTGAGAGCTTGTATAGGCGTAGAATTATTTGAACAATTGCAATTGTTTAAGATTGCTTACTTGGTGTTTATTGGCGACTTTAACTACCCTGGCAGATGATTGGCCTATAACCCAAATAACCAACAAACCGATTGAATTAATCGTATTGATAAAAGTGATTATGAACTCATGATTAGTAGAACCATGTCACCTATAATTACAGTATGTAATTGTAGTATATCATTACAGTTTGTAATTATAAGTTGTACTTGGTTAGGTTAATTAGGGTTGGTTTTATAACCTTTCTTCCAATATTTGTTGTATAGAGCAACGTAACAACTTTAAAGTAATCGTTATAGGCGGAGGAGAGAGTATATGAATTACATCGAATCACCTGTTATGGTCGATGGGCAGTTAAGATCTCTTGCCTGGCGTCACTAGATAGGATAATTACCAAGTGTTCAAAGCAATATCGACCCACAGGAAGGTGGTAGATGAGGTCATTTTGTTAAACTTCTATATTCGTTTTGGGCCAAACTCAGTCTTGAGACGATATGGAATATGTAAAACCTCGTTTACAGTACTGAATTTCTCTCGCTGTTATATCCGTTTACGATTTACGTTTAACATCAGGTTTTTTTTCCATCTCTTTTACAGAGCATGAGGTTCCCCGGCAGCACGGACGGGCGGCACGGCGGCCTCGGGTGGGCTGGCTACAAGTGAGTATTAAAAGGGAATATTATTTGTTGACATACTTCCTTTCATCATGGCGCTCTCGCCAACCGCTCCGCGGCGTTGCCAAATCTCGCCAGGTCTTCCGGGGCTTCGTACTGCTGTCTACTTACACCGCAATTGTTTGTCTTATTCATCAGTGCTTGAAGGAAATGAGCGTCCCTTAAAGGCCCCCCCCCTACCCAGAAGCACTGGATCTAATATTCTCTTTATGCCGGCAAACGGCACAGAATGGCTTGGCAGAGCTGTTTTTTCGCATCCCCGTTCCCGCCTTTCTCTGGCGCGCCCAGATTGGCTAGCCAGCCAGGGGGATTATCATTGGCTAAATATTGACAAGAAACCTTCCGCAACCGAGTCAAAAGATATTTATTTGCTCGCTGGGTGATGGTCGGCGGGTGTGTTTGTTAAGGACTTCCTTATAGACCAGTTAAGATCTTGGAGGGGCGGTGGTGGGAGCGGGGGAGAGGGAAAACGTTTTCCTTCACTGATAGAAAACGTAAGAGGGAGGGGAGTGGTTGTGGATTTTTTGGGGAAAACTTGCGAAAATCTATTTCTTCAGCGTGAGGGATTATTTAAGTCAATTATCTCCCTCACAGGGATCGGTCGGTCGTCCTAATTCCCCGTAAATTCAGATGTGGTGTAGCATTATATTAACAGTTTCTCTTGGCGTCCAAAAGCCAGAATCTTGGACCTCAGGGAAGCATTGTTTTCCGGACAAACTGGCTTTGTTTGTGGACGGCAAACAGCGAGAGACGGACGGGTGAATTTTCTACACCGTCCCCGTCGTCTGTATTTGAGTGTGCGGACGGGTGACGGGACGGGTGACGGTCGACAGTCACGGAGCGGACGGAGAGGCGAGTGGGACGAACAAAGAGGAGGTGGTAACAGATGGGGGCGCGAGTGTAGGCGTCAGGAAGGCGAAAGGTCGTGGGAAAACTATAGTAGTTGGTTGGTCCATCATGACACCGCCATGTTTGTCTGCTCAGGTCAGGTCAGGTCAGGTTAACCTGGTGGTCTGGACAGTGGGTAATCAGGCTACCGCTAGAGCTGTAGACTATTCCTTCATTTGCTCTTCTTAGCTGGGTTTTTAAATTACCCCTCAGAGGGGGGTACTTACAAGTACTTACGACGAGATTTTGAGGGAGTACTTATGACTAGATGTTGAGGGAATACTTACGACTGTCTACGACGAGATTATCAGACTACTTACGACGAAATTTTGAGAGTATTTTCGAGTACTTACGACGAGATTTTGAGAGTGCTTGCGACCAAATTCTGAGAGTACTTACGAGTACTTACGACGATATTTTGAGGGATTACTTACGACTGTACGACGAGGTTATGAAAGACTACTTACGACGAAATTTTGAGTACTTACGAGTACTTACGACCAGATTTTGAGAGTACTTACGACCAAATTTTGAGAGTACTTACGAGTACTGACGACGATATTTTGAGGGAGTACTTAGACTTTTTACGAGGCTATGAAAGACTACTTACGACGAAATTTTGAGTACTTACGAGTACTTACGACGAGATTTTGAGTACTTACGAGTACTTACGGCGAGATTTTGAGAGTGCTTACGATCAAATTTTGAGAGTACTTACGAGTACTTACGACGATGTTTTGAGGGATTACTTACGACTGTACGACGAGGCTATGAAAGACTACTTACGAAGAAATTTTGAGTACTTACGAGTACTTACGACGAGATTTTGAGAGTACTTACGAATACTGACGACGATATTTTGAGGGAGTACTTACGACTGTTTACGACGAGGCTATGAAAGACTACTTACGACGAAATTTTGAGTATGAGTACTTATGACAAAATTTTGAGGGCGTACTTACCACTGTTTACGACGAGATTGTCAAAGACTACTTACGACGAAATTTTGAGAGTACATACAAGTACTTACGACGAGATTTTGAGAGTACTTACGAAGAAATAGAGTACTTACGAGAATTTAAGAGAGTACTTACGACTGTTTACAACGAGGTTATGAAAGACTACTTACGACGAGAATTTGAGTGTACTTACGATGATATTTTGGGAGTACTTACGAGTACTAACAACGACATTTTGAGGACTTACGACTGTTTACGATGAGATTATCAAAGACTACTTACGACGAAATTTTGAGAGTACTTTCGAGTATTTACGAGGAGATTTTCAGAGAACTTACAAGTACTTACAACGAAGATTTTGAGAGTCAAGAATTGTATCACACTCACAGAACCATACTCCTGTCACATACCCATGCTCCCATCACATACTCATGCTCCCATCACATACCCATGCTTCCATCACATGCCCATGCTTCCATCGTATACACATGCTCCCATCACATACTCATTCTTCCATCATATACCCATGCTTCCTCCACATACCCATGTTCCCATCACTTACTCATGCTCGTATCACATAATCATGCTTCCACCACATACCTATGCTTCCATCACATACCCACGCTTCCCAGGCAGTATGGCAATTTAAGAGGAAGTTCTACTTGTCACTACTTAATTCATTAATTGAACAGTATTAAAAGGAATTAAACAACTGAACAAAATGGCCCAGATTGTCTAATTGATCTCCAAAAAGCCTTTGATTATGTGGATCACTTGGTAGCCATACGTGAACTTTTTCTGTTGAGATGTCGTCCTTCACCATTAAACTAAATATATAGATTCCATACAGGTCGTTAACACAGAATACACTATAACGATAAACTGTCTTGCTGTGATAACATTACTCGTGGGGTACCTCAGGGAACACACCTTGGACCCATTATATTCTTGGCAGTCATGTTAAATATGTAGATGATATGGCAGTAGCCGAAATAGTTGATGTTCAGCACAATACAATATTTACAATGCAAGACACAATGAAGTTATGATAATCAGTTATGATAATCAGTCCATCAAAAAGACCAATAGTTTGCCCACAATTAACTTTGAGCAATTGTAGTTTACCGATAGTGCACAAATGTAAACTGTTACGTGTATATGTTAACAATGAATTAAATTGGAATGACCACATAAATTATTTAACAAAGACTTACAGTTGTATATTTATATCATATAGAGCACGTCATTTTCACTTGGGCAGGGAGGCAATGCTAGCACTTTACATATGGTTCATCAGTTAGACCGCATCCCAAAAAGGTGCTTCAAAATAATCCTTGGTTGGGAGTTTTAACATCCTACAGCTTTAATTCACCACCCCTCGGTACCATCCCTGTCAATAGGTATGAAAGAGCTTTAGAATTACTCAGATGTGAATCACTGTAAAGCAGGCGTGAGGAGCTAACTCAAAGGCTTGGAACGGGTCTTCTGAATTCGAGGTCTCACAGACACATGTTACCACAGATTTTGTATGGCATACACGGCAGGGACACAATGAAAGGCTTACTATTACTACGTGCTATTAGATGCAGAACTACACGGTATCAGAATTCCAGAATCTCCCATATATTGTATCAAAACTTAACACCACACAGATTCCTCATAATGGCACATTTTAACAATTTGTTTCTGTATACGTAGACTTATACAGTAATTTGACATTTTCAGCTTTGATATTCCTTTTAAAGAGACTTGATTGTTCTTAATATGTTTTATATGTTCTCAATTTGTTGTTTTTCTCTTTTATTTTTCTAAGTTTTTGTGATTTTAGGGATAAATCCAACTTTAATTCAAACTAGTTATTGTAAACCAAGACACTATTTTTTATATTGAATCTTTCAATGTATAACTTTATTGGTCAAAAAAACATTTAATATTATCATATTATTATCATTATCATTATTACATACCCATGCTCCCATCACATACCCATGCTTCCATCACATACCCATGTTCCCATCTTATACCCATGCTTCCGTCACATACCCATGTTCCCATCTTATACCCATGCTTCCGTCGCATGCCCATGCTTCCATCACGTACCCATGCTTCCGTCACATGCCCATGCTTCCATCACATACCCATGCTAACGCCAGGAACTCCTGGAGGCCCACAGGTCACCAGATAAGTCGTGAGACCCGTTCGCTATAAACACAGTTCTCGAAAACTTTCGCACGGCGTAAAATAGACTTACACGAATTTTGCATCAGGGGTTAACTATTTTGCGACGCTGGACGGTTTGGCAGGGGGGCTGGGGGGGGGAGGGGGTGTGTGACGGCCCGAGGGGAAGTCAGACAGGTAAATGGATCCGGGCGCAAGAGAAATATTCCTTGGGATATATATTTAAGACGCCGGAGTTTGGAATAAGAGTTCGTGATGTTCGGGCGTGAGAAATGGGGCATTTGTTGGAAGGAGTAAAGATCTGAAATGCTCTGTGTTGGGTACCCAGAGGGCGTTTATGTATGACCTATGACCTGCAGTGTGACCTTTGACCTCTAGAGGGACCTGTGACCTCTGCAGTGTCACCTCTGAGTGTGATATTTGATCCGTGGTGTCGACTGTGACTCACAGCGTGATCTTTGACCCAAAAGTGTGGCCTTTTGACTTCTAGTGTGACTTGTAAGTCGTAGTATGACCTCTGACCTGTAGTGTAACCTGTGACAGGCTGAAAAGGTGATCAAGTTGTAGTTTGGTTTGAATACAACTTTTTGCATGAAATGCGGGGTTGTTAGTGCTTGAGGACCAACCCCCCACCCCTCTCTCTCTCTCTCTCTCTCTCTCTCTCTCTCTCTCTCTCTCACGTGGTTGGGTGGTCGGGTCCGGACGAGCGTTCCACCCGATCCCACATATATAACAAGGTCAGGTCAGTCGCTGTAAATCCCTCAGCCGAAGTGGCAAGAATGGAAGACCAGACAAGCCAGAGTATTTCTCTCTCTCTCTCTCTCTCTCTCTCTCTCTCTCTCTCTCTCTCTCTCTCTCTCTCTCTCTCTCTCCAGATCCGGCGATAAGCGAACGAGGTGGTTTGGTTGTTAAGATGCCTTTGGGAAGAGGAGAGAAACCCTTCTGTTTTCATTTTCTCTTGTTTCCAACTACCTCGTTTTGGACGATAGGTGGGGAGCGACGTTTCTGTGCCCGTTGATTAGATGCATTTGATGCTTGTGGGGAGATAATTTCATGTTTTGGGATTTGATTTTGTGCTTGCTTGGAGAGACGTCTTTATGCTTGTGGGGAGACGATTTCGTGCTGGGAGTCGCTTTTATACCTTTGGGGAGGAATCTTTCATGCTTCTGTGGGCCATAATGCTTGCTTCTCTTTGGACGAAGCTTTGGTGCTTCTGCGGGAGACGGTTGCCTCTGCTTCCGCAGGCGCTTCTTGTATGTACACAGGTTCCTCCGGGTGTAGAGAGGTACTGTCTGTGCTTAGAGGCCCAGTGTACCTCAGGGTGACGAAGGTATATGTGTTTGTAGAGGTCGAGCGACGGGTATCTGGTTCCAGACGCCCTCCTTGTGTCGCAGGGAGGGCGACCTGTCCATACTGTCTGAGACAGAGCCTTCATGCTTGCTCGGGGTGACCTGCTCTAGTTCTCAGGGAGAGTTTCCATGCTTGCTGGAACGGAGTTTTAGTACTCTCAGGGGCAGAGTATCCACGCTGGCTGGAATGACCTTTTCCTGCTGTCTAAGGCAAAGGTGTCATGCTTCCTGGAATGACCTTTTCCCGCCTTCAGGAGCAGGGCTTCTGTGCTCCCTAGATCGACCTTTTCCTGCTTTCATAGGCCGAGGTTCCATGCTTCCTGGAACGACCTTTTCCTGCTCGAAGGAGGAGATTCCATGCTTGCTGGAACGACCTTTTTTCTGCTCTCAGAGGCAAAGGTTCCATGCTTGCTGGAACGACCTTTTCGTGCTCTAAGGAGGAGATTCCATGCTTGCTGGAACAACTTTTTCCAGCTCTCAAAGGCAGAGGTTCCATGCTTGCTGGAACGACCTTTTCCTTCTTTCGGAGACAAAGTTTCCAGCCTTGCTGGAATAAACTTCTCTTCCTCCCAGAGGGCAAAGTTTCCACGCTTCCTGGAAAGAAAGTCTGGCCAAAGTTTCCAGGCATGCTTGTCTGACCTCTCCTTGCTCTTAGAGAACCGTGTGTCCCCTCGCTCTCTGGGAAGTGAAAACTCCCAGGAATGATCCTTCTCTGTTTCCCAGTCTTCCAGACCTGTATATATTTCCAGGCCCGTCAACCTGCCCGGGCTGTCGTTGGGAGGATATACACCGGAGCTGTGGTTACGTATCTTTCTGCTGGAGACTACGTCGCGTTTTCTGTTTCACGGTCCGTCTTCAGGACCTGGAACCTCCTCGCCTGTCGTAAATATTGGCCCTTCACTTGGGTCAGGTTCAATCTGATGTTTTGTATAAAACTGTTTTGCTTTTGTATTTCCTGTTCTGGCTTATTACTACTTGCTTGGGAGTCTTGCTCTTATAGGCTTCTCTTTCGTATTAAGTCCTTCATTAATCTGGATGTTTTAATCCTATGTTTTTTTATTGAGTATTCTATGTTCAACATTGTGAGTAAACGTGGTTTTTGAGTAATTCCTTTTTCTTTTGACTAAAGCTTATAAAGACAGAGAGCTTTAAGTCGTGTTCACTTTTCTTGTTTCTAACATTCGATTGCCTAAGGTATCTAAATGGAACTTTATTTTTTCCAGTTGATTGATTATGAACATACTTTTTGTAGTTATAATACAAATTTATTTCATATAATGAGTTTTTGATTTTTGGTTTTGCGTTCTTGTATTGTGATTAATCTAGTTTATCACTCAATATTATATGTATTTACCTGTTTGCCTATTCCTCGTTAGCGAGGTACCATGAGGGACACACGACTGAGTCTTCGGGGGAAAATCCTCGCTTGGCTCCTTCGTCTGATTCCACTTTTAGAAAGCTATAATACAGGAAGGGGTAGTTTCCAGCCATTTTTATCCCGTATCTTTTAGTCGCCTTCTGCGACACGCAGGGGATATATGGGCAGTATTCTTTCTCCCCTATCCCCAGGGATGAAAATGATGATGATGATAATGATAATAATGATAATGATGATAATTCGTATGGGAAATTATTCGTTAATTATTGTCATGGTGGATTCATATTTCTGATGATGTCCGATGTATCTAACCCCATGAGCACGGAAGTACGACCCCAGAGCACGGAGGTACGACCCCAGAGCACGACGGTACGACCCTTGGTCACGACGGTACGACCCTTGGTCACGACGGTACGACCCTTGAGCATGATGACTTGGCCTTTTTTCCTGACCCGTAAACGAAGGTCGGTCGGAACTCAAACCATTTGAAACTGGCGATTAAATTTCCCGCTAAGTCAACGGACATTTTTATTCATTAATGATGAAATAACGACCCCTCAGCCCTGCGCGACTGACCTCGAGATCTTGGAGTCAATGTACAGTTGCGGACCTAAGTCCTGGGACACGTCTGAAGTCTCGGAGCTCCGATACATTTGTGGTTCGAGTTGATCCGAACCCTTACTTTCTTGCCGTCTGAGCTGTTCCGAATCCCCCAAATTTCTCTCTCTCTCTCTCTCTCTCTCTCTCTCTCTCTCTCTCTCTCGATGTCTCGGCA
>JAUUDW010482544.1:0-10918 GCA_032361385.1 Panulirus guttatus | reverse complement strand
GGAGCAGGAGGAGGAGGAGGAGGTACGGAGGATGAGGAGGGAGGGGAGGAAGCAAAGACTGGGCCGTGAGAAACAGGTTAACGACCGTAATGTTGCCGGGGAAGTTGTCGAATTTATGCGTAATTATCGACGTGTGAGGCGAGATCGATGTGCGTCCCTGCCGGTTTATTTTGGTGTGTGTGTGTGTGTGTGTGTAGGGAGGCGTCAGGCCGGCGTCGGGGGCGGTGGTGGCGACGTGGCTCCTGCTTGTTATGTAACCGGCCGCTTGGGACTCGTCCAACTGTACTGACCACCACCTTAATATTACTGTCTTTCTCTTGTGTTTTGTGCACCAGGGACCACTGGAGTGGTCATATGGACACACAATCGACCGATGATGTAGGTGTGGGCGGGTGGGCGGCCTGTGGCTGCTCTTGCTGTGGTAGGGGGAGCCGCCTCGGGGCACCCAACATTCCACGATACTTCCTGTCGGGCTGCCTGCTCACACACGTGCACGACCCTCGCACACTACAGCCCAAGTGTAGTGAGGGAACCCCGTCATGAGTGGTGGGCCTGGGGCACAGTACCGAGTGACGGGAGAACCAGCAAGGTAAGTCTAGGGGCGGGGGAGGCCGTCCGTGGCGGGGGACACCCTCCCTAGACGGTTGGGGGGGGGAACGTTGTTAAACTGTGGAGGGTGGGGGGCGGGGCGTGCGCGCGACTTCAGAGGGCCTGCCTGGCCTCCTTCTCTGTCTCCTGCAGGAGGTGGTGCCTGCAGAAGCCTCCCACTCTCTTCAGGCCAGCCTGGCTTCTTAGAGAAGCCTCCCGCCTTCCTTAAGCCAGCCTAACCTCTTGCTGGAGCCTCTCGCCCTCCCTAACTCAGCCTACCTACTTACAGAAGCCTCCCGCCCATGCTCTGGGCCAGCCTAACCTCTTACAGGAACCTCATGCCCTTCCTGTGTCCTCCTGGATTCTATAAGGGAGCCTCCTCCTCTCCCTGGACTAGCCTGGCCATGTTCAGGAACATTCCGTCCTCTCTTGGTCAGCCTGGCCTCCTACAGGACTCTTCCGCCCTCCCTGGGCAGCCTAACCTTCTGCAGGAACCTCCCGCCCTTCCTAAACCAGTCCAGCCTTTTGCAGGTCCGGACTGCGTGGTCAGCCATAAAATAAACTATTACTACTTTCTCATGTCTGACCGATCATCCTACACCATAATTTTCATCCTATCATCGAAGGCAAGCTGAGATCTTTCACGAAAAGAAAAACACCAATATATAAATATATTATATGCTTTGCCCGTCTAGGCGAGGTAGCATCAGAAACAGATGAACAATAGCCTCATTTCCTCACATTCAGTCTCCAGCTGTCAAGTGTAATGTGTACCGAGACCAGAGCCCGCCATCCCCTGGTTTTTCTTTACTTGCTATACCCTGGTTCAGCTCTGGCGGCATCTCCCTCGCCGTTCTAATTCATTCTGCCCAATGGATGCCTTTAGCCCTACTGAGTGTCTAGGCCCCATACCCTAAAGTGTCCTCGCCATCTTCTCATCATCTCGGTTTCTCTTTACCTTTCGCTCTTAAGTCTTTTATCGCTCATCTTAACCATTTGTCCACACCAATTCAGCACACCCTGGTCGCCCCTCTTACAATGCCTGCACCACACACTTCTCAACTGACACATCTAAAAAGCCATGTTTCTTCAAGCATTTCTTTTCCAACGCATCCACATTCTTCCTGTCTTTCGAGTTCACGGACCAGGCTCACATCCATATAACACTGTCGAGACGACTATACCTTTAAATACTAACCATTTTCACGCTCGTAGACAATGACTCCCTTGTCCACATGCTCCTTAATACCATACGACAGACTTAAGTACCACGTCAAATTTCAGATACCTCATGTCCTCCCCACTTAGACTTGCACCCAAACAATCCTGTCTCACCTCATTGTTTTATCGTCGTTTATTTTATCCTAAACTTTATCTTAAACCCCGACATCTGCTTCTGGAGTTTCCGTCCAGTCCGCCAGCATAGCCTTGTATTCTGCAAAAAGCAAATGATTCATGTCCCATATTCCCTCATCCCCAGCATAGCTCTCGCTCCAGGACCCTCACGTTTACCCTCCTCACCACCCAGTCCATGAAGAGATAGAACAGCCATGGTGAAACCACATCCTTGACGCAGACCCACCTTCACCGGGAGCCACTCACCCTCCTTCCCCCCTTCCTACTCATGCATATACCTTATTCTCCATGTAAAAACTCCTCCCTGCATTAATATAACTTTTCACTCCAGATCCTTCCCCAAGGTATCTCTATCAATCTTAAAGTACGCTTTCTCCAGATCTGTAAACGCCACATACAAGTCACTCTCTTTCTCCAAGCATTTGTCATACACAATCTTCAAAGAAAACCCCCAGGTTCACACACCCTCCACCTCCCCTGAAGCCACATAGCTCTTTCCCAATCAGATGCTCCGTCACCACTCCCCCATACACCTTACCAAGTATTCTCAAACGACTCATTTCTCTGTTATTCGGGCATTAATTTCTCTCTCCCTTGCATTTATGTAAGGGTACTATATAAGCATTTTTCCAGTCCTCAGGCACTTCACCTTGGGTCACAGAAACGACGAAAAGTCTCGACCAAACAACGAAACCGTCATCCCATTTCTTGAGAAACTCGACTGCACAGCCGCCAGTACTACCATGCACCACCACCACCACCACCACTGCATGACGACCGCCAGCAGGCATTACCCACACTCACACACTCGGCCTCACAGCTCCAGAGATTTCTTCTTTTTGTCTTCAATAACTTTGGAAATCACTCCGTCGCCCACTCAAGTCGGGGTTTCCATGTTTGTCAATTACATGCGAGTGTTTCCTGGGGGAGGTGGATGACTGTGGGTCGTGGTGGAGGCGGGAGGCGGGGGGAGGGGGGAAAGGCTCCCGTACACCTGCGACTGACGGCTGGGTGGGGGTGGTGGGAGGAGGTGGAGCTCCCATACGCATTATGTAACCTCTTACGTAATGTAAATATGGGGGGAGGGGAGGGGGAAATACATGCTTGTTGCAAATGAATAACATGGATTGTTGTTAACTCTGTGAGCACGACTGTAAGGCCCTAGAGCACGACGGTACGACCCTTGAGCACGACGGTACGACTCTTGTGTATTAATAATGGCCTGTCATTTGACCTGTGCCTTAGGGGTCAGGTCTTAGGCCAGGCCATCATAGCCAGGGGTCGTACCGTCGTGCTCAAGGGGTTAATATGTGTCACTGGTTTACTCGCAAAGGCGATGGAGGTAAACTACAAGCACAGCATTAGTCTACGTCATATTTCGTCCACTCCCGCCATAAGCGGCCGGTCCCTGTCTCTACAGTCACATGACCCATATAGTCTGGATGTGGTTCCTGCTGTTATCTGCCTCGCTGATACAGGTGAAGGCTGACCCCCACACTGGCCTACTGGCTGACACTGAACCACTGGCTGTACTGGCTTACTGGCTGACACTGGACCAGTGGCTGTACTGGCTTACTGGCTGACACTGGACCAGTGACTGTCCTGGCTTACTGGCTGACACTAGGCCAGTGGCTGCACTGGCTTACTGGCTGACACTGGACCAGTAGCTGTATTGGCTTACTGCTTACACTGGACCAGTGACTGTCCTGGCTTACTGGCTGACACTGGACCAATGGCTGTACTGGCTTACTGGCTGACACTGGACCAGTGGCTGTACTGGCTTACTGGCTGACACTGGACCAGTGGCTGTACTGGCTTACTGGCTGACCCTGGACCAGTGGCTGCACTGGCTTACTGGCTGACACTGGACCAGTAGCTGTACTGGCTTACTGCCTGCACTGGACCAGTGACTGTCCTGGCTTACTGGCTGACACTAGGCCAGTGGCTGTACTGGCTTACTGGCTGACACTGGACCAGTGGCTGTAATGGCTTTCTGGCTGACACTGGACCAGTGGCTGTAACTGGCTAACTGCCTGCCAATGGATCGATGGCTGTACTGGCTTACTGCCTGCACCGGCGCAATGCCTGTACTGGCTTACTGCCTGCCAATGGATCGATGGCTGTACTGGCTTACTGCCTGCACTGGACCAGCGGCTGTACTGGCTTACTACCTGCCAATGGATCGATGGCTGTAGTGGCTTATTGCCTGCCAATGGATCGATGGCTGTACTGGCTTACTGCCTGCCAATGGATCGATGGCTGTGGTGGCTTACTGCTTGCCAATGGATTGATGGCTGTATTGGCTTACTGCCTGCCAATGGATTGATGGCTGTAATGGCTTACTGCCTGCCAATGGATCGATGGCTGTAGTGGCATACTGCCTGCCAATGGATCGATGGCTGTAGTGGCTTACTGCCTGCCAATGGATTGATGGCTGTAATGGCTTACTGCCTACCAATGGATCGATGGCTGTAGTGGCTTACTGCCTGCCACAGGACCAGTGGCTGTACTGGTTTGCTGACTGACACCGGCCCAGTCTATGCGTTTGTTTGCTAAATAGTAATGGACATGTGGCTGTAAAGTATGGCGATGGATCTATGAGACTGAACTGGCTTGTTGGCTGCCTCATCTTCTCTCTTGTTTGATGGTACTGACCTCGTGGTTAGCACTAGACCGTGTCTGGCACTGACCTCTTAGTTGGCACGGGACCATGTCTGGCACTGACCTCTTAGTTGGCACGGGACCATGTCTAGCACTGACCTCGTGGTTGGCACTAGACCGTGTCTAGCACTGACCTCGTGGTTGGCACAGGACCATGTCTGGCACTGACCTCTTAGTTGGCACGGGACCATGTCTGGCACTGACCTCGTGGTTGGCACTAGACCGTGTCTGGCACTGACCTCTTGGTTGGCACGGCACCATGTCTGGCACTGACCTCGTGGTTGGCACTAGACCGTGTCTGGCACTGACCTCGTGGTTGGCACTAGACCGTGTCTGGCACTGACCTCGTAGCTGGCACTAGACCGTGTCTGGCACTGACCTCCTGGTTGGCACGGGGCCATGTCTGGATGTCTGGCACTGACTTCGTTGTTGGCACAGGACCATGTCTGGCACTGACCTCGTGGTTGGCATGGGACCATGTCTGGCACTGACTTTACAGTACTGCAGCCTCTCCCTGTGGCTCAGCTCCCTTGTCCCAGGTGCTGCTATCCTCTCCCTGTGGTTCTGCTCCCTTGCCCCAAGCACTGCTATCCTCTCTGAGAGTATACTCCCTTGCCCCAGCTACTGCTATCCTCTCCCTGTGGCTCAGCTCCCTTATCCCCAGGGCTGCTATCCTCTCCCTGTGGCTCATCTCCCTTGTCCCAGGTACTGCTATCCTCCCCCTGTGGCTAAGCACCCTTGTCCCAGGTACTGCTGTCCTCTCCCTCTGGCTTTGCTCCCTTGCCCCAGGTACAGCTATCCTCTCCCTGAGGCTCGATTCTCTTGCCCCAGGTACTGCTATCCTCTCCCTGAGGCTCAATTCTCTTGCCCCAGGTACTGCTATCCTCTCCCTGTGGCTCAGCTCCCTTGTCCCTGGTGCTGCTATCCTCTCCCTGTGGCTCAGCTCCCTTGTCCCAGGTGCTGCTATCCTCTCCCTGTGGCTCTGCTCCCTTACCCCAGGTACAGTCTTTGTAGACATGTTTGTGGGCTTCTTCTGTTAGGTAAATGTGTTCGCAAGTAAAGTGACTCACTTGGTCAAGTAAAGTAACTCAATATATCAAGTAAAGTGACCCACTTGGTCAAGTAAAGTAACCTACTTCATCAAGTAAAGCGACCCACTTGGTCAAGTAAAGTGACCCACTTAGTCAAGTAAAGTGATCCATTTGGTCAAGTAAAGTAACCCACTTGATCAAGTAAAGTATCCCACTTGATCAAGTAAAGTGACACAGTTGGTCAAGTAAAAAGGCCCACTTGGTCAAGTAAGCAACTCACTTGATCAAGTAAAATGACCCACTTGGTCAAGTAAAGCAATTCACTTGGTCGAGTAAGGTGAACCACCTGGTCAAGTAAAGTGACCCACTTGGTCAAGTAAAGTGACCCACTTGGTCACGTAAAAAGACCCACTTGGTCAAGTGTCCCACCTGGTCGAGTAAAGTGACTCACTTGGTGATACATACTATAACCTGAGTTTATCTTGTAAATCGTTTTCCTAGCCTCTCTTACATCCATGTACCTGTGGGTTCCTAATAGTGCAGGTGTGTATAGTTATGTGTTTCATATGTGCACGTGTGTAGGTACATACGTATGTGTGTGTACAGGAAGGAGATTCTAGAGTCGGAATTCCTCGTTAACTTTTCACTGCCATCGGTTCTCCAAATCTCCACGTCTTCACTCAGCTCGTACCACAGTCTCCATTATCTCACTCCTCATGTTTCCTTCTGGGTGAGTCTCCCGGCCGTCGGGTCATCTGCTTCACTTGTTCTCCTCCAGCCTACAGGACCAACACAATATCCTCCTCCTCCTCCTCCAGTCCTCTGAGGGGACTACATCTCACTGGTCTCTGCTGGTCCTTGCGCCCTCTGATGGAGGCAGCAGCAGGCCATAGCCTACCATCCTCCCGCAGCAGGGCAGAGGTCATTAATTATTAAAGGGAATAATTCTCGACTTGGCCTCTCTCTCTCTCTCTCTCTCTCTCACTCTCTTGTATAAGTTGTCGTCGGAGAGCAGATCAAACTGCTGATGTATAATATTCAATTCGGCCATAACACATGTCGTGTCCCTCTACCTCTGGGAACATCTCGTAAAAACTTAAACCAATTCTCACACTGACCAATGTAATGGTTTACCGCCATCACAACCCATCCAGTTTGGTTTCCCGGTGACACAATGGCCGCTGTGGTAACCTCTAACTCCCTGTCGTGGACGGATTCCTGTAATTTACGCCCAACAAGGTCATAGTGATAGGGTGGCCTCGTTTCTCGATTTTCCTACTACTTTGATATTTTCCACGCGCACGTGTGTGTGTGTGTGTGGTGTGTGTGTGTTTGTGTGTGAGTGTGTAATTACCTATTTGTGCTATACGGGAAGGCTGTTCTGCATTCGTGGGACCCCGTCTCTTGAACCCTCTGTATCATCTTTCCTCTTAAACTCCTGATATTACTTTGTCCTTATCCAGTTCATGCCAATCATCCACCACTCTTATACTTTAAAACCACTTCCTTACGTCCTTTTTAAACAAGTCTCTTGCGTGGCATCAAGTAATGTCCTCTGGTCGCTCTCGAAGGACTGTTCACAGCAAACGTCATCAGTTCAGTTTAAATGCTTCGAAATGTCGTGATCAAGTCAGGCCCTTCACTCTCCTGTGTGTACCTCAGTTATTCCCTCCCATCAAGGTTTACGTTCGTGGATCCCATGTCTTCGCCTCTCTTTTTTCATCACACAGTTTCTGCTTTCACTGATTATTTCGAGATCTATTTATCATCTTTCCTTCCAGTCTAATGGCGTGGATCAGGTGCGTACAGCAGCCATTTACACTACCGTCTACCTCTCCTCAATGTACACCCTCTACTGTCCTACAAGGTGTCAGCTTGACCAACCTACATCTGCCGTATTTTCTGCTTGACCATACGATCCCAAAAGACTTTTTCAGCCATCCATCTTTTTCTATACCTTCTCATCACGTGACCTTTTTCCACATCATTTAATCTAATCCTCCAAATTCCATCTATACCAAGTCGACCATCTATTTGTACTGCTCTTATTTTCCTCCCGCTTCTCCTAACCCACTGTATTTACACTTCGCTTACACAGCTCGACATGAGCGGTGGGACAATTTACTCCATGCAAATTTCTGGCACACAAAACCACAGATCTTTTACCATTAATCAGAGCTTAATTCCATAACTCTACTTTCAGCTTCAGTTCCCCACCAGCCTCCTTGCTCAACTCTACTCCTTCATACCTAAATTCATCCACGACTTCCACTTCCTCCTCACCATACACACTGATCGTACACTCTGACCCCCAGCCTTCCAAAAGACTGGCGAAGTTAATTTCACCGCTTCCAGCGTCCACTGTCGGCCTGGCCCATCATTTTCCATCCCTTTCTTTGATCCAGTAAAGGACACAGCATCATCTGCCTCTCCTTATCTCTTTTCCCATGTGTGTGAAGGTTATTTTGCCACGGACCGACTTACGGTTCTCCTCCATTTCAACACTCCCGCTGCGGTGATAAGATGAGGCTTTAGGCCAACCTCAACCTTCCTCTTACACGGGCTTTCCCACCACTTGTTTACAAGATGATGCTCACAGCCTGGCCTCATTTCACCGTCTCCCATCTTCATAGGGTCGAGTTCATTTCCATTCATGACTTAAGGATGTGACCGGTACTGGGGACTGTCCAGGTCGCTCCGTATGTTGCCACAACTCTCAATGCTCTTTCCTCTCGCTAGGTTTAGAATCACTCACAAACATACCGCAATTCCTGGAATGTTTAAGTCCTGGAAAGCTCTTCACATAGATCAGGGATGACATTGGTCCTAAGACTGAGCCCAGTGGGACTCCACTGGTGAATTCTTATTCATTATAATCACCACAGGACCAATTTTTATGACAGTGTCCTGGTGTTACCCAGGACCTTTCTAAAGGCCTCTGCAGCCTAAGGCTACATCACACCCAGTAGCGGCGAAATGTAGACTCCTTTGGAGTGAGAAGTTCTTTGACGAAACTGTGCTCCTAGTATCACAGCCTCGCCAAAGGTGACTTTTCACGTGCGGTGCCGCCTGCAGCAGACTGAGTCGAGCCTCGTCACATCTTGGTTAATAGAACAGTCGTAATGGGGACCTCCGACGTGCGCCCTGTTTCCATGCGTTCAGGTAATTTTCGATCCACTGCAAGAGTCCTGTTCTTATAACTATCAAAAACTTTATTTTTCCCCCATCAACATCACTTGAGGAGCCGTGCCGCCTTCCTTGTGGCAGGCCAATATCACAGTCCAACCCCGCGTCTCTTGATGTACTTAGTGCTCATCTCCGTCCAGGAGCAGCACGATTCACCCTGCGTCACGTCCGTTACGCTCTCTTACTTTTAATTGGTGTTACCTCGGAAAACTCTCGTCTATACGGTTTCTATTATCTCTTACGATGGTTTACGAACTATAACTGCCAGCGATAGTGTGTGTGTGTGCTAGAATCCGCAGGTGTTTCTCTGTATTGTACCTGTCATTTAAATTTCACTACACAGTACATATCACAACGATCTCTTTAAGAACGGAAGTGTTCCACTGAATGTTGCCTGTGTTGGGTGTGTGTTTTACTCTTGCCGGGAACCGTCCCTTGAGGAAGCATTTCGCCTTTCACTAACACTTTGCATCTCTCCCATGCACCACAAGTGATGTTTTTCCACCTCCACTCAACCTACACATTATGACCAACTGCCCCTCCCATATAACCATCCCTTCCCTTAACTAATGACTCACTTTACCTCCCATGGCTCCCTTTGCTGCCACGTCCACTCTTAATTGTCTAAAACACTCCACTTCTATTCAGACTCACACCCCAGGTAACCCTTCTCTCTCCACTGCTAACCCTAATAATTCTGCTTTTATTCACGTTTACTCTCAATTTTCTATTTTCACACGCTGTCCCTAACTCAGACACTAGCTTCTGCAGTTTCTCACTCTCATCTGCCGCCACCGCCGTGTCATCAGTAAACATGAACTGACTCCGCCCCCCCCCCCCCAGCACCTCTACCCTCTCCCATCCCACCCTAACAGGCTGCATACCTGCCTGTCTCTCCAATCCACATGCACTTTACCATCCTCACCACTCATCCATAAAACAGATTCGGCAGTCATAGTGACATCACGCATCCCTGCCGCAGACCCAACTTCGCCTAGAACCACTTATGCTCATCTCTACCTACTCGCACAGACACGTTACTCTCTTGATGTAAAACTCCTCACTGCTAATAGCTTTCCTCCCACACAGTACTTTCACAACACCTTTCACAAGGCATCTCTATCAACCCTAACATATGTCTTCTCCAGATCCATAAATGCCACATAGAAATAATTTTATTTCTCCAAGTGTTTCTCACACACATTCTTTATAGTAAACCCCTGATCCATACATCCTCTACCACTTCTGAAGCCACATTATTGCTCCCGAGTCTGATGCTCTGTGCATGCCATCACCCTCTCAGTCACCACTCTTCCTTACAACTAACCAGGTACACTCAACAATTTTATGCCTCTGAAATTCAAACACTCACCTTTGTGCCCCTTGCCTTTATACAATGACCCCACATAGGCATTCCACTAATCCTCAGGCACCTGACCATGATCCATACATACATAAATAATCCTGACTAAACAATGAATAACAAAGTCACTAAGTTTCTCAAGAAATTCAAATACTATAACAACCACTCCAGCCGCCTTGCCACGTTTCATCTCACCCAAGGCTTTCACCACCTCTTCTATTACCACCAAACCACTTTCCAACCTCTGGCGGCATCCATCGCACCATTACCATCACCAGTCCCTGGTGGCAGATTATCACATCACTAGCATCAGCGTCCTCTGGCATCAGATTATTACCACACTAGCATCAGAATTATTGGCAGTCTATGGCAGGATTGATTTGATTTGTGCACCCCATACTCATCCTGTGAGCGGTAGCGCAAAAGGATTACAGGGGTTACAAAGGGTCACAGTCAGACTCCAGTGGGTTGATATTACAGAGGATATTACAGAGTGGAGGGCAGGAGAATCACTCTAACCAGTTATAATACCCAAATCTATTTTCGGTCAATGATATGATAAAAAATTTACTGATTACTTACTTTATGTGGACATCAGAGGTCAAGAGGCAATTACAGTAATTAGCGCTGAAATTTCAGTTATCAACAGACGTCAACGATCATCACCAGCCCGTGTAATTATCGACAGTCCTAGAGTTAGGGGCTCTGTGACACCGGTATGGGGGGCGGGGGG
>JAUUDW010482322.1:0-12398 GCA_032361385.1 Panulirus guttatus | reverse complement strand
AACCTTGCACATATGGCACCACGTCTTCACTCCCATGTGGTTACGAAGCAAGTGAAAAGTCGCCTCCGGCAAGGATGATGCATCGTCGGAGTCCATTCTCGTGGAAGAACTCACCCCAAGGGAGTCCATCACTTTCCTGCTTCTGATTGTAGGCGTCGCGTCGAGCATGTGGAAACCTTTGGAGATGAGAGAGTCTTTAGGATTATGAAATAACAGTACTAGTAATGATACTGATATGCGGTATATATAACACGACATGAGGCGCGAGACTAAGACCGCGCGCCTTCTTCATGTTGTTCACATCATCTGGCAGTACAGAGAATCACACACACACACACACACAGCAAATGCTCTTGACGACCTTTTGACCTGAGGCTGGGTCGTAAGTTGTCCTTGCCTTGTGCGTCCCTCTGCCCCCTTGGCTGCTTTGTCTGGTCGTAGGGCGCAGGGAGGTTATATACACACACACTGCTTTCAGTGTCATGGGAACCGACCTCCTGTTAACTCTACATTACGTCATATGGGAATACGCACATCCTGTCACCAATGAGGAGGGTGGAGAATGGTGCATGTGGGTTATGGGATGGATTGAGCTATTGATTTCACACGTTATTAAAATTCTGTTCATATATATATATATGATGGTAAAATTCACTTAAAACTCTGTGGTTCACTGAGGGTACCATGTTAAAGCAAATATACCCGAAGCTGTTGCCTCTTTCACAGAGATGAATGGAGATGTTCTTAACAGTCGTTCTGGTTCTACGTCCACCGACCCCTTGCTTGCTTGGGTGGTGGCGACCGCCCGCCCGCCCGCGTCGCCCTCCTCATTACCGCTGCCGACGAGCACATTTTCTTTCCCCTGAAGAGGATCTCCGCCTGCTGAGACTCAGACCACCCAATTATTTCCCTTTCCCTCCCTCCTCGGGTGGACCATTTTACGGGCCACCCGCCTGCCTGCCCGCCCTCGCTTGCCTCATTACCCCCAGGTCCTCAGTGTCATTGGATTGGTTCTGTGTGGGTGGATGTGGTGTGTGTGTGTATGTGTGTGTGATTATTACACGTGATTTACAAGGAGGGAGTTTTAATCTCGTGCTGTCCTGTGTTTTAACTTTTTACTTATCATGGATTTAATCCTTTTGTATGTGGACACACACACACACACACACACACACACACACACACACACCAGCCTAAGCCAGGTACCCACTTATCGACCAGCCCCGAGAGGAGGCTGAACACCTGGGGTTGGGTGCCACGCCCAGGATTTCGAACCCTTGCGGGTCTTTTGACCCCCGGGCTGTGAGTCATGGTCAGTAACGCCACCCACTGCACCATGTGTCTGGTTGTGTGAGTTCCCCATTCTGTTACCGAACGCAGTGCGTCCCAGAGGAGCGTTACGGCGTAACTGTTGTTACGTTGTTATTGTAATGTCAAGACGTTAAATTAATTTCCATGATATTTGACTAAGTTTCCAACCTCATACTGTTCGAATGTAATGTTCATAGAGTAACAGGTATGGAATGCGAGGACCTCTTTGACCCGCTGAACCTCTGGTTAGGTTACCCGTTCAAGGACTCCGACTCTCATGCCTTTCTCACATGTCCCCTTAAAGCAAGCCAGCATCAATCGGTCCCTACCCCCCCTTCCGTCCCGACCAGACCAGACCAGACCCCCCCACATGTCCCGTAGATCGATTCATGGCGCCATACAGCACCAACTTCCCTCCCTCACTCACTCCCGACCAACCACCCTCACCTCTTCCTCCTCCTCCTCCTCCTCCTCCTCCCGCAGATGGAGCCATGGCGCCACACTGCACAAAGGACGGCACACGAGAGATGTGTCACACGTGTCACGAGGGCTGGTCCCTTCTCCTTGTCTGGCCTTCACCTGTTGCCCGTGACTCACTTTCGCTCCTCGCTGCAAACAGCATCACGCCTCCCATCCAACCATCCTCCTACCCCACCTCCTACGCCTCCTCCGTCTGTGGAGAGGAAACTCCCACAGCCCTCTTTTCTCCAGCTATTTTTCGTCCTCTTTTGGGAAGAAAACTGTTTCTTTTTTTGTGGTAGAGACCTGTTTACGGCCTTCACGAGTACTTCCCTTCGTCGCCACCTTGGCCAGCCAACCCTGTGTCCTCTCTCTCTGGCAACGTCTGTCCCGCTTAGCGTTAATATAAGATGACCTTTCACCTCGTGAACCCGTAAATAAGTGTGACCTTATTATCTGAACCTGGATGGAATGCGACTCTTCATTCGCTGCATGCTCCTAGGTTAGCGCCGTTTCGCCTGCTGGTAGTGGAGTGCAAAAGGAAATTGAAACAGAAACGGAACATTGAGTTCTGCCAAGGCTGTTTGTGTTAGTGGGAGAAGAGATCAGAAAGTCAATAGACTCGCGTGGGAAGAGTAGAACTACATTACGGATGTTTTACGGTGAAAAACCTGTGTGAATTTTTCCTGTAGCTGAGGAGCTGTGATTAATGTCAGGCGTTGATTCAAAAGCGAAGTATTTATCAGAGTTTATTCTTAGATAATGTATCTGTGGCACTGCTTTCAACCACTCTGGTTCGTAAATCATTGTAAGTGTTAACAAATCCTGTTGAGGTCAAACGTTTCCCAACGAGTCTCTCTCTCTCTCTCCACTGGCAAGAGCGTAAATCTAACGAATGTGTCCTTGAGTACGTTAAGTTCCGAATGATTCTAATCTTTGGATCTTCGTAATTGCGACGGTCCTCTTGCATGGAGCCATGACCGTGCGAATGTCTTCTTACTAAGCATCGAAGTTGGAGAGTGGGTGAGGACCGACTGTTTACCTACTGAACAAAACTTTAATTCAAGTGGGCTGTGGTAACTGATAGGAAGTGACTTTAACTTTCCTTGGTGGACGTTGATAGACAAATGAGTGTAGTTTGATGAGATGCGAGTGTAGAGTGTGCCTCCTCCAACCAGCGGTGGTAGTCGCCCGCGCAAGAGGAGGTAGTCGCCCGGGCAATTCGAGGTAGTCGCCCGGGCAATGCGAGGTAGTCGCCCACACAAGAGGAGGTAGTCGCCCGCGTAATGCGAGGAAGTCGCCCACGCAGTGCGAGGGGATCTCCCAGGCAAAGCGAGTTGCTTCAGCCCTTAAAGATTAAAGGAGTGTTCTGTAACATCGAAGGATGAGTGTGCTTCCACACTCTCGCTGGCACCGACCACCTTATTCCTTGCTTATTGTAGCTGACTATCACTCTGATATTTGGCAGCTCGGTATTGGTATCGTATTCTTGGAATTGGATAACCGATGGCTCTTCCAGTCCGCTCGTTGGTATGTTTAAATGCGTAGAAAATCTAGACAATACGAGGTGTTAAGCCCTTGAGCATCGGAGTAAGGGGTCGGGGGTATAATGCTGTGGTCTTTGACCTGACCCCGAAGGGTCAAAGACCACACCATCATTTGCAAGGGTCGTATCGTCATGCTCGGAGATCTCACCAGATTGTTCAAGGATTGTACCGATCGCCCTCACTGAACGTACCGTCGTGTTCTGTGATCGTACCGTCTTGCTTAAGGATCGCACCATTGTCATGAAGGATCGTACCGTCGTCCTAAAACATCGTACCGTCGTCTTCAGGCATCGTACCATCGTCCTCAGGGATCGTACCGTCGTGCTCAGGCATCGTACCATCGTCCTCAGGGATCGTACCGTCGTGCTTAGGCATCGTACCATCGTGCTCAAGTTACGTACCGTCATCCTCGAGGATCGTACCATCGTCCTCAAGCATCGTACCGTCGTCCTTAATGCTGAGTGCGCAAGCCCTGGCCCTCTTGTGATATCGTACATTAATTCTAGGATGTTGATGCTGCCAGCGGCCCTTCCATGTGCAAGCACAGAGGCCGACGCATCAGTCGCTCTCCTGACTGAGCAAAGCCTCGGTCGGATTATAAGCAGCTTGCCTCATCTGCAAGATCACAAAGGCGGAGAAATGATAAAGCTGTGCACTAAGTCGGAGGAAGCTTAGCTTGGCACCGGGTGATCCTGGATGTATTGATTTGCGACGAAGAAAAAGGTTTTTCAAGTTATATTTTCTAGAATTTCGTTCCGTCTAGATATATTCTAGTCATGGTGGCTTGCTATCCAAGGTTGTGGTGATGTGTCGCCATCCCAGAGTATGGATAGCATCCATGATATCCTCCTCTATAGACACTTACGTGAAGCACAACAGCTGTGGCAAAGGACGATGCAGCTTGCCTCTTGTTTACCCATCACTGTTGTCCACTTCCTTAGCATCAAAAGTGGATTTATTCACCGCCTCTCTAGCTCGTCACTGGACGCTTGACTCGCTAATTAGCGCTCACACGGACTGTCTGGTCATCACTTCCTCGACTGTGACCACACAACTCGTCCTCACCTTCCGGAAAAAGGATGGGAAAGTATTGACAGAAGGGGGAATGGTGTGGGTGTGTGTGTATTTGTGCGTAATTACGAATTCGTAAATATCAAGTCCATCGTACTGGGAGGGAATTCTACACTCGTTTTGACCCAATATCTTGAACTTTCTTCGCTATCATACAAAACTTCCACGTTCACAGTCTCATAATTCAGTTCAGTCCATTCATCCAATACGGTTCTACTACAAAAGTATTTTTTACATATATACAAACAAGTTAAATGTTTGATTTCATGTTCAATGTCTGCGTCATCGGGTTAGTTTAAAAGGTTGTGATCAGGTCACCCTTCACCCTTCTTTCTTCCACGGTGGGCAAATTTAAGAGGCCTTTAAGCACATCCCTGTGACACGCCTCTCTCGATTCTAGTACCGTCTTTTGTTTTCTGAACCTCGTGAACTTTTTGTTTCAGCATAAGGTACTGTAGCGCCAGCTGGTGCATAAGGTAGTGTAGCACCAGCTGGTGCATTGAGATGGTTCCAGCGCCATCTGGTATGTACACAAGGTAGGAAAGCGGTGGGTCCTTAATAACAAATTGTCTCTCTCTCTCTCCCACAGCACCCAGAGTATTCTGAGGACGAGCTCAACAAACTGTACCAGCTCTTTTGCCGGTACGCCGAACCCAGCACTAAGAAGGGGTCCATCTCCCTGGAGAGCTTCAAGAAGCTCCTGGAAGCGCTGGAACTCACGCAGACTCACCTGGAAGCGAAGGAGACGTACGACAGGGTCGTCAAGGACGGGAAGGTCACGCTGGATGAATTCATGAAGTTGGTTAAGGACCTGACAGCCAAGACTGGAAAGATCAACTTAGATGTGAGTAAAATACTTCTCTGTGTTTCTACTCTTGACTCTGCTGGTGTTGTCTGTGGTCATATTATTCTTCCATATGGTTAGTGTTGATAAGAACAGTTACCCACGTATGGAGGAAGGGACGTGATGGGAAGTCTACACCTCCTGTATTATCACTGTTAGGAACGGTAGAAGGCCAAGTGAGGATTACTTTCTCAAAAAGGATCATTTTGCCTCTTCATATTGCTACCTAGCTCTGGCGGGAATGTTTATGTATTTTTTAACCGGGTCAGTTTTGTGTTTAGCCAAATCCGTTAGTACATTTAACAATAATGTAAATGATATAATGTATGACCAATCCCTTGAGTACGAAGGTTCGATCCTTAAGCACAACGGTGAGAACGTTCGGGTATTACATCCAAGCCCACGATCTGATCCATGGGCTAAGCTTACCAACCCACTCAAGGTGTCGCACCGTCTTGCTCAAGGGTCGATCCGTCTCTATCAAGGGGTCGTGCCGTCATGTCTTAAGAGGTAGGTAGAGAGGCAGAAATAATCGCCATCTTCAAGTCATTCAGAGGCTAAGCCGAGTCAGAGGTTGCCAGCAATAGTCTTGCTTCCTCTCGTTCGTTCGCTTTCCATCGTGTCTTGTGGACTATATGTAGGCTTGCCTGTACGTTGGTTTAAATTGATATTTTCACTTATAATAATGTCTAAAATCCTTCCTGGCCTTATTTATTTATGAAATAATCATTGTTATGCAATAGAATTTATTATAAGCGGTGAATTGGTGTTGAGCGCAGGTGTATTTAAAGATGTATTCTTATTTCTAACGTAACCTGAGCGTCTTGTCTCTACTGCGCAGCTGGTGGTGAAGTTAGCCGCGCAGGACGAGGTCGACGTCGATAACGTAGGCGTCGGAGGCGCCAAGCGGTTCTTCGAGGCCAAGGCCCGGATCCTGGAGGTCGGGGACGCCGCCTACAGGGCCTTCGAAGACAAGAAAAAGGAAGAGGAGGACAGGAGGAAGAGGCAAGAGGAGTTCAAGAAAAAGAGGGAGCAGTTCCAACCGGCAGCGTAGATGAGGAGAGCTGCTACATGTCGCCAGCAGTATATAAACTGTGGGGGTTGGGGGTGTTTTGGGGCGGGGGTGTTGTAGTAGGGTTTAGTTCTTGGGTGTTGTGTGTGTCATACAGGAACGGGATGGAGCCCGGACAAAGACAGGTCTGATTTGGAAAGGAATTGTTACCCTAAAGTGTATGACTCTGAAACGCGTAATATATTACAGGGTACTTCAAAAGCCAGGAACCAGTTAGGATTAGTAGGTTATATGAGCCATTACTTTTTCTTTCCTCACTGTTACAGGGAAACAGAACAATTGAAATGAAATATATTTACGTTTTCCTAGTATGAAGAGGCTAGTGAACATCCAAATCTCTTGTGTATGTAAGAATCGAAATAACCAAACGACCAATTTGAACATTTATCGGCACTAATTTACCACTTAAACATCCAAGATAATAGATCTAAGTAAATTTACTATTAGAAAACATTTTTCTAGTCTTACATAAAATTACAGTATAATTAAACCTGTGGCTCCTTCCTTGTGAAACACCCTGTAGATAAAATATATACATATATAACAGTATTTCAAAGCAATTTACTTTTTCGCGATCGCGACTACATTGTATGCAGAACAATAGCTGATAGTAGGAGTATGCCTTAAACTACTGCATTACCACTCACAACGGTTAAGATAATTAGATGAATTATTATTGCATTGTTATTGCACTACATAATATTCAGGGCGTTTTTAAGCTCTAGGTGAGCTGGATGGTGCTAGAGCCCAGAACCCGGTAGGAATACCGCAAGAAATTAATGGCTATTCTTATTTTCATACACAAGAAAAAATATGACATTGAAGAGATGAAATAGCAAATGTATTTCAAAATTTTTGAAACTGTAAAATTTTCCAGAGTCTATCCTCAGCCAAATGATATTACGATTGTTAAAAAGTGTATGGAAAAAAGGCATTCGTACCGGTACGAAATTTTGATGTAAATTTACTCCTTTTTTTATTATTTTTTCCGGTACTACACACCAGTCAATTTTAGTGTAGCCGATCCACCAAACACACACACACAGTGACAAGAAGAAAAAAGATATTCAATTGTATCATTTTGTAATTCCACTTTTAAATTAGGTCAGCGTAATAGTCTCGTATCAGTAGGGCATCCACATCATACCAGTAGATTGCACAGCCTTTTTTTTCTTTTTGTGTGTGTGTCATGTTACAGCATATGTGAGTGTAGTATTAAAATAGTGTATTGCAATGGCACGGACAAAAGTTTCATCATTTTATGAGGACTTTTGAAGAGCAACTGCATCTTTCATTAACATGGTGATGTACATGACGACGGACCAGAAGTTAGCCTTTATCTTAGTGTGTAGGATATAAATTACAAGATCTTCTAGATTTGTAAAAAAAGAGATATCATATCTAGGTGGAGTCTTTTCAAAAGATTTTATTAGTTCATCAGCATTCGTCTGTCTCTGCGGGCTTTGTGATATAAACGATTCCACTTCATCAAAGATTTTGTGTTTCATTTATCCTTTGACAGTGATGGTTGCCAGGGACTGATGATGAAGACAGCCAGAGATTATGGACCATTTAAGCACAGTTTGGGAATACAATATTTATACGTAAGGATATTGCAGTAAAGCTGAGGAATTATATGTATCATTTATCATATGATCACTATCGAACAAACTTGTATATTAATAATGTTGAATGTGGTGCATATTTACTTGTATTGCAGGAGTGAAGACTTTTGACATATTGTAAATAGGGTTTGAGGGAAAGATATTCCAACAGAAATAAACCACAGAACGAAGGAAGGGATGGATAATGAGTAAAATCCAAGCGGATAGTAGTCAAAGTAAAGTAATTCGTATCCATGTCTCATATTCCCAGCGAAGATAAGCTGTAGTTACATATTTCTCGATAATACTGTTTTCCCCGTACTAGAACACTGTACTGAATTGTGCTGAGTCCTATTGTACCATTTTGTTCTGTATTGTTTCGCTGTCAACTTTTTGCTCTTCGTAACATCTGACCTCCGTTACATAAAAGGCAACATACACTCCAAGATTCTCCTCCTGTCAAAGCTTAAGGTCACCACATCCTTATGAGATGTCGACTCGAACGTGCAGTGAGTGTCCACAATGAACGATCCGAATAACAATGTTGTTTACAACTACGGCGGATCTGGCCTTCAAACAGCTGCCAACTCTGCCCTAAACATCAAGCTATTAACCTCCCACCTAAATGTGGGTATACGTAAATCAAGAATCTGTTTGTCGTAGGATTTATCCATAATTACCATCAGTGAAACACGTGTGCAGACATCTCCTGCCTGTGATATGAACAAGTGAGTACACATGCAGATTGGACACACTCAGAAGAAAAGACATACGCATTCAAATTGGACATTATTAACTGAACATATCTCGGTACTGATTCATATCACAGGGGCTGGAAACGAGGCTTTCGGACGAGTTGACAAACTGCTTGTTTGCGAAGTGTTCTGCACCTTATAGTAATTACTTCTAGTATAGGACGTGCACAATACAGACACTCTCACTACTTACTACGTAGGAGACAACAATAATGGTGCATTCCCTGAAAAAGGACAATAAAAGCGAAAGTCTTGAAAGAGAATACTACTGACTATAGCTTAATCATTGTTCATACAACAGCAGCCTTATTCTCTGGCCAAGGGTAAGCCAGTGACACCCTGTGCATACGGACGCGTATATGTGTGTGTGTGTGAATGACTGACCTGACGAAGAGTTCAGTGCACGGCGAGTGCTCGAAATTGCAAGGTGTAGTGCAGTGTCAACATTACAGGCTTACGTGACCTTTACGGGGATTAACAACTTGTGAAAACATATCGCTCGTTATTGCTTCATAAGCATAACGCGAGGATAAGGTAACTGCGCAAGTTAACCTCTCGCAAGGGAATTACAATGAAGTGTCAGCAAATTAATTTGGCGGTGTGTCAACTGGCCCCGATCAGCCTGGTTACGGATGTAAAGAGGTTAGTTGCAGTTTGTCAAGTTCATATCATTACATTGTTTTTGTATGAAGAGCATTTTCCATTGTTTGCAGGTGGGATTATTACCAAGCACAGGTAGGTTAAAGCAATGTTATTAAAGTTTGAGATTAATAGGCTTACACTCCAAACGCCAGAGATGGTAAGAGTAGATTCGTATATACTTCCCTTCCGTGTTTACGATGCAAATGAATTCATACACCGTTGGATCCTTTTGAGACTGTGATAGTGGAAGATGGCAGGAAAAAATTTTCGGAGCGTTAATGTAATAAGAATTGATAAGCATTACGTAAGATTCACAGAGAAGAGCCAGCAAAAACCCGAGAAGCCGCGAATAAAGTTTAGTCGCGAACTTGAAGCTAAGTAATTGTTTATTCTAAAATGTACCCATACTACGTCTTTCAACTATTTCTAACATGTTTATCATTTTCTTCAGCTTAACAGTCCTCTTTAAATAAAAAAAAACGAGTAAAGCTTTTTCGGCCGTAATGTCATGTTAGTTTTACGTCAGATAAACTAAACCTATTGTTGCTTTCAAATAATAGGATTCTGTTGTTATAGAAATGTGATGGCAAATATTGCGTGTTGCATTGTAGGTTTCCACAACTTTGAAAAATCATGTACGTGCGGGTAGACTTTCATGGTGTGCTGTCGGCAGGGGAAGCTGCGGTCGTATGCGGAGCTTGCAATCGGAGGAAGGCAAAGACAGGCTTATGGGGAGGGCAGTGCAATCCCTGAGGTGGGTAGGGCAGGTCCTGGGAAGACAGGTCAGGGCTTGGGGAAGGGAAAACAGGTCTCGGAGAGGGCAAAGTAGGGCTTGGGGAAGCCATGACAGGACCTGAGAAGGGCGGGGCAAGATGGGACCTGGGGAGGGCAGAGTAGGGCCTGGGAAAAGCAAAACGGGGTCAGGGAAGGGGCGGAAAGAAGGTTAGGGAAAAGCAGAACAGGGCCTGGGAAGGTCGTGGGGAAAGTTAATTGGGGCCTGGGGAAGCAGAGCGATGCCTAGGAAGGGCAGGATATAGCCTAGGAGAGACAGGGCAGGATAGAGGCAGCCTGGCGGACAGGATTTGTAAGCGAGGAAATGGACAAGGCCCGGCCCTCAGGAAATGAATCATTATCACCACAGTACTGACCGTGGTCGCCTCTTGATGTGCTGGTCTGCTGTACTTTATTGCGTGAGAGAACTTTACTTTTTAATCCATGCTACAGTCCGTTTACGATCTCCCTAACTATCACAGCCTCGGAAGGATTCATTAGTGTAATAGTTCTTGGTTCCTCTTACCATCTTTTTTATAATTATTACCCATAATAACGAAGTTGCCAACCTTTGACTATGAATAGTCGAGATATTCTGAAAGAAAAAAAGCTTGGTATCTGTTCAACGCAAATGTAGCCCACTTGAAAAGGCTCGAGGGTATCTTCCCGGATTTTTTTTTATATGAATATATATTCATTTATAGATTTAACGCCATATGCAGCCATTTGTAGCATTCTTGAGAGAAACAGTCATTATTTTGTGACATCCCAGACTCCAATGCCAAGACGAAATACAATAGATGCTTTAGTGAAGCAATGCAAAACTGGCGATGATACAAATTTCCACGGGTTTATGTGCGGGTATCCGTAAGATGTGTGCATCAATTTCGTGGGGCTCTCAAATTCCTTCAGGGTATATACATGCCTGTAATTTATGTAAATCTATATGACTCACGTGTATATGTATATATATATATTGTTTTTTCCTTACACCTTTAAAAGTTTTTGGAGCCCTTTATCATCTCGTCTTTCCAACAGATACGACCTAACGCTATTTTTTTTTAAATGTTTGCCACTTCCTTCAAAACCCCTAAAATTATTTGTCTGCTCTGCTTTCATTATCTTTCTTATCCCCCTCTCCTATTTCACACTAAAGGACTGTCTTGTACGAGGAGTCTTGTCTGTGTACAGGGGAGCAAACCATTTACACTAGACAAGGTATCGATGGCCAGGACACACTGCGTGTATGACCTCCCCTAACCCTGGGATGGCAAGACGCAGCCCACCATCCCTCCCACCACAGGAACAAACCAGTTTAGTTCCCATGTGAGCGTTTGTTTGATGCTGTTAAGTAAGACTAGTTTTGCCAGCCATAGGTCGTGTCTTGTGATGACCCGTTGTGAGTACACGTATTCGCTGACCTTAGGTTCAGAGGATTGTCAGGAATTAAATATGATCCTATACAAGCTGCCTCCACTTTCGTACTAGCTCTCTTAATAGTTTTTTGTAGGCATTCTCGGGATATGACTAAGCTGCCTGGAACTTTATCATCTCTGAGTTGTGACGGATCAAATATGGTCTTTAGTAGCGAGGTTTTGGCATTTTCAAGTGGTTGTTAGCCAGTTCTGCATGGCTTGCTCGAGTGTTTTGGAAGTGGTTTTGGTGCTCATAAAAACGAAATTTACATTTGCATTGTGAATACCAGTCATCTATGAGGCTCTTTGTTTTGATATATTATTTAATGATTACATTCAAATTGGGTGCTTCTCTGTCGTTCCCTTTTTGCTTGATTAATTTGTGATCTCACGGTTAGAAATGAGACCTGATATTAACGAAAATGATGAAATTGCCGTTTAAACCAGGTTGAATGCAGTTGATATTAACATTAGTAATTTAATTGTGGTCACGGTCATAAAAATGTAAATAAGTCTCCTTCGGACATTTATGCTTTTAGTAACACCAATGTTAAATACTGTTCATAATCGATTAATTGTAGCCCCCCCCCAAAAAAAAATAATGACTTTATGGTTGGTGTCAGGCATAAATATATGCCAAGCACAACCATTAAATGTTAGAGGAAAAAAAAATCCTCAAAGAGGAAGCATACTGGTTGATTGTCAGTACTGCTCACTTACCCTAGCACAGAACAATTAACACACGGCTCGCTTGGGAGAATCCAATCAAAGTGACCTTGGGAAAAATTATACTCACTGATAATGGACGCGTTTAGTTCTCTTGGTACACCGGGATTTTTTTTTTTTTGTCCAACACCTAATCCCATAATGAGGCAAAAGAGGATATATCTAAACATAGAGCAAAGTT
>JAUUDW010482211.1:0-11676 GCA_032361385.1 Panulirus guttatus | reverse complement strand
TTACTTTTACTTTTTTTTTTTTTTCTTTAACTTGGTCATTGTGATTTACACTGATCATCAGTTCTTTATCACTGTCTTTGACTTTGTAGGCTACCATTACAAAAGAATTACTTTTGGTGTCCTGGTTACTGACTTTCAACTAGAAGTTTTTCTGTCTAGAAGGGTTATCGTAGAATTGTTTTGACTGACAGTATGTCTATAGATTACAGAGAATGCCATAAGACTCTTTATCTTTCAGATGCCATGTCGCATTGCTGCAGCTGTTCCACGAGGAGATGGAGAAGGAGAACTGGACATATCATCTCATTTTAATTCAAGTGAGATGCGTACCATGACTCCTGCAGTTTCATATGCTTTGGTGGCAGCTCAGGAGGCCATAGAGGATGCAAAGTGGAAGCCAGATGACCCAAAAGAAAGGGAGCAGACGGGGGTAGCTGTGGGAACAGGAATGGTGGACTTGGATGATATAGTAGCTACTGGTCAATGCCTCCAGCAGAAGTATAGTAAAGTTAGCCCATATTTTATTCCCAGGATTTTGACCAACATGGCAGCTGGACAAATTAGCATGAAATATACATTTCAAGGCCCTAACCATAGTGTCTCTACAGCTTGTGCCACAGGAGCTCATGCTGTTGGGGATGCATTCAGATTTATCAAGTATGGTGATGCAGATGTAATGGTTTGTGGAGGTACAGAGGCCAGTATACATCCCCTAGGTATTGCAGGCTTTTGTCGACTTAGAGCACTAGCCACCAGGTTCAATGATTGTCCAGAGAGAGCTTCACGACCATTTGATCTCCAACGAGAAGGATTTGTGATGGGTGAAGGTGCTGGAATGTTAGTCCTGGAGGAATATGAGCATGCCAGAAGACGTGGAGCAAATATTTATGGGGAGATCTTAGGGTATGGATTGTCTGGAGATGCTTACCATTATACGGCACCAAGGGAGGATGGGAAGGGAGCAGTCAGAGCTATGGCACGAGCCATTGAAGAAGCACAAGTGATGCTTGAGGATGTACAATACATAAATGCTCATGCAACCTCTACACCATTAGGAGATGCTATTGAGGTTCAAGCAATAAAGTCTGTGTTTAAGAATCATGCTCAAAATATCCATGTATCATCCACAAAGGGTGCCATTGGGCACCTGCTTGGAGCTGCAGGAGCTGTGGAGGCTGTTTTCACTGTTTTAGCCTGCCATGCTGGTTACATACCTCCCACAGCTAACCTGGAGGATCCTGAACCAGGATTAGATTTAGATTTTGTGCCTCAGGAAGCGAAAGCATGGTTGCATGTTTCAGATAGAAGGATTGCCCTCACAAATTCTTTTGGGTTTGGTGGCACAAATGCTTGTTTGTGCATAGGGTCTTGTGATTAGAGTATCAGGGTTTAGCAGAATATATGTATAAAGTTAATAAAGAGATTTGTATCAACTGTGTATTCTTTTGTCCCTAATATGAGAAAATGAGGTTTGGCTGACAAACTTTTTTTTTTAATTGCCTTTCCCACTTTTGTGAGTTAGTATCATGAATAAACCTATGAGTATCTATCTGTTTATTATGTCATACATTAGTCTATTTTTTATGTAGCCTGTGGTAGTTATTCTAAATCCTAATGAAACATTCCGTTTGCTTCTTTGGCGCATCAAAAACCTCAGCACAGATGATGCAGCATGTATGTCATGTTTGTTTTTTATGTATTTATTTTCTCTCTTGTATAATCATTAGCCTGTTCGAAAGACGTCAACTGTTTCTGACAGATTGTACACAAATTGGCTCTCTCCCTTGTCAACAGTGATGTAACTCCACAGGAGTGCTTGATATACTATACCATCCTTTTTAATGTCTTACGGTGATCAGTAAAGATACAAGCACATGACCTTTCAGAAGTCAGGGTATCATGTACCCATTACCCTTAAAGAACTGTTTTTAAAATCTCACCTGTGTTTATTTAAGTAGCCTTGAATCCTTTTAACTGTGTAAATTACTGGTATGTTCAGAATTACCCATCTCCTGTGTGGATTTGACATGTATTTGCACACTCTAGGTGGTTGATCTATACACCTGAGAATGTATTTCTGCAATGGTAAGTCTGGGAAATTTCCTCTGGTTATCACATAGACAGCTCCATTCCTTAAGTGGTAACTTTCTTGGCTATTGTTCGAGAATCATCCAGCCCCTCGAGTTAGACTATATATATCTCTTGACTTCACGTATCAGGCACACAGAAACATACTGTTGTAGCAGTGGTTGTCCACTTCATGTTTCTCTGAGGAAAGAAGGTAGGAGATACTCATTGATACTGTCTTTGTCTGAGGTCCTCTGATTTTTTGCGGGAATTGATTGTTCTAATGTTGAAGGTAAAGCCCTGAGGTGCAGACAATGGAGATTAACCTCAATCTTAGTGTGGAGCGAGCATTTTTATGTATTATTAAATTGAGTGACTTAATGGGTTATGCAGGCCACTCAAAGGATGTTTTCAGAATGCTTCACATTGTATAGTGTACACAAACTTCATAAGTTTTGCTATCAGATATTTTTGATGACTAGACTAATACTGCAATTATTTTGTGAGAAAATAAAGTTTTTATTTTGCAATTGCTCCTTGATGTCAAAGGTGTTATAGAAATGCAGCACATTGTAGGTTAATGTTCATACGATTTTGAGGGTCTTTTTTTATTTTCAGGTATTACAATGCAGTTCAATAGTTTTTTACTCAGTTTTGCATTCTGCACTGTAACTCCAGAGCTGTAGGTTCAATCCAGCATCTGGATAGAGTTAGTCGGCTTTGTTTGCAGTGTTTGTGTTTAAGGTTAGTGATAGCTGTTACAGTATGCTCCTATCTTAACCAGCTAATATCACTTGTGCACTTGCAACCCCAATTAAAGAGGAAAATTGCATAAAAGATTTTAGTTTCAACTTTAAGGTATTCTGGTATTTGTGCATGTTACATTTTTGTTATTCTTGCAATGCATTCAACATTAAATCTAAAACAATCTCATATCAACTCTCTCAATCTCTCCTTTGTACATGACCTACTTTCCCTGTCCCACATTGTTGGTTTTTTCGTGTTTCTGTAAATATTACTTACTTTTTCTTCCCAAAACTGGCTGCTTGCCTTCCTCCACTTTTCACTAGACCATGCAATACTTGGCAAGCTATTTAGCACATGAATACTACGTCTCTGATTATGAATTCATGGGTGGGCAGTTACATTGCCTGTATCCTTCCCAACATTGCCATGCTAAGCTTTGGAACTGTTTACTTTTGCATTTTCCCCATATGGTTTTGAGATGTCCTTTATAAAAAGGTAGGTTCCACCTCAGAATCGTTAGAATTATTTTTATTTCTTTTGCCTTTGTGTATGTGTGTGTGTGTGTGTACCTATAGGGCCAGATTTGCATAAGGGATGATTATGACTGGAGACGTAGATACAAAAGAAAGTGTCTTAAGGTTAGTTTCACTTACCATTGATTATCATAAAGTTTTTCAAATGGTAGAATGAATTTTAGATAGGATTTATGTCACTGTGTTGTTAGATATAGGTGATACATGGAAATTACTGATAAATTCATTATTTCAGTAAGTTCTGAGTGAAAGAACTGTAAGGGTTTGTGATCTTTATTTCGTATCACTTTTGATTAGGGAAGATTTCGAATTGGGTTAAAAGCTGCTGTGTAAATATAATTGATTATTAATGTATTCGTTGCTGCAGTCAAACAGATAAAGACTTCACGATTGTATTACATTTTTTGCATATTGATTCATTTCCAGTATACTTTTTTGTTTTGGAATAGAATAATACATGACAATAAATCTGTCACCTTCTCACTTCACAAGATAACACTATACGGTGGTAAAGGAAACCATGGCATTGTTTCCTTATTAACCATCTATGTGTACTTTTAAAATCATTGATAAATGACGGACAGTTCCCTTTCATATAACGAATGCTTCGTAGTCTGTAGCTAAGTTTTAAGTAGTCTCTATTGGATTTAATGGGTACTGTCCACTTGTCTTCTTATTAAGCCAGATATCATCACGTATAGCAATATGATACCTAAAAGATGTCTGCAAAGGTTTGTGTGGGAACATGATTGACTATTGATGGGATAAAATGATTTGCTTCATGTATTTGGGTACGTTACTAGGCAATTGTAGAAGGAACAAATCCCATCCAATTAAACTAGTTAAATAACGGACTGGATTTTGTGCTCTTGTGTAGTACGAGTTTAAATGAACATACGAGGTGAATTTGCTTGCAGTGTTGTTCCATGAGATGGGAAGATGAAAATCATGAGTATGCCAAGGAACTTAGAAAAAATACAATGTGTACTGTTAAGGGATGAATTGCGAGAAGCAGATAAAAAGGTACTGGTTTCACAATCAAATGATCATATTCATCATCATTCAGCAAATGAGGTGATCGCATTCATTGGCATTCAGTTGATAAAGTGACCACAATCATTGGCATATAGCCAATCAAGTGACAGCAGTGATAGGCATACAGCCACTTAAGTGACCGCAGTCATCGTCATAACCAGTCAAGTGACCGTAGTCATCGGCATACAGCCAATGAAGCGACCACAATCACAGCCATTCGGCCTGTCAAATAACCGCTTTCATTGGCATTCAGCCAGTTAATTGACCGTCTGTTGTCTTAAGTAGCGACTCGGGACCAGTTAACCATTGGTCGCCAATGCAGCCAGAGCGTGTATGGTATTTAGAATTACCTCGAACGCCTGAGAGTATTTAGGAGTTTTTAATTTGTTTTTACAATTTTGATTTACCGGCCTTAATGTCCCTTAGAAATTGATAGGCTTAGAGACCAAAATAATGGGCCAGCAGTAATTCCTGTGCCATTTTAGATATACTGTATCGTTTTAGATTTCTCCTCTAGTACTGAGTGACCAGAGAACGAACAGTGAAATGATTAATGAAACATTTATATGGAATAGTTGCTTTGCGAATGAAGCCATTTCTTTCTTGGACGCCTGGTTCACAATTATTCGATAGCCTCTGGTTCACAGGGAGGAGAAGCCTTTTGTAGTCTCCAGATTAATCAGATCCGGCTGTAGTGTCCCACACAGCAGCGATGGGTCCGCTAAAAAAAAAAGAGTATGCTTTTCCTTGTATGCAAATATTGGTCTTAGATTTAGTTATTGTGTGTCAGTAAAACAATAGTCGTTCTTCAGATTCACTCTTACGTTAGCTGGACAGCCGATTGAGGGCTTTTAAATCAGCGTATTGTGTTTTAAACCATCTGTCAGAGGGGCCAGAGGTTGGGGTGTGCCTAGCATAAAAAGGAAAGGAGAGAAGACAAAGGGAGTACGTTAAGAGAAAGTGAAAGAGAAAACCAGACGTACAGAGAAAGGAAGGAGAAAGAGAGTAAGAGAGAGCGCGGTTCCTCAATATTCATAAGGAGTATTGTGTCCAGCTACCGGTGTTATCTTGCCGCTGGCCCCGACGGGTGAAATAATTTCCGGGGAGTGGGTTCAGACGCCTGATGCAATTTCGGTAAAATGTTTCCCCGATAGAACAATGGCCGGACGGGAACTCCCACCCCCCTCCCCATTCCAGCCACACCCATAACCGCTCTGTTTTTTTTTCCCCAATCCTAATCACTCCAGCTCTTCCCGTACCGATGCATAAGGGCGATACGACGCGGTGTGAAACTATCAAAGACTGAGAATCTCCCAGAGTTTAGGATTTTAGACTTAATTCCCTTGCTATTTAGAGACTAACGTACGTAACGGAGGGTAGTTGGTCGGCCGGATATCACGTCGACTCGAGTAGTTCGGATATGGCGAGGAACGGTCCGGTATAAGGCGTCCGTCTTGGAACGTCCATATGATTTGCTATATATTTGATGCGTTACCGTGCGGTTTCCAGGCGTGACGACCCAATTTTTCCACCGTTGAGTGTCAAGGGCCAAGAGACAATGAGTGATTGTGGCTCAGACATGATTGAGGACGCTGTTCTATGGCCGGGGTGACACTGCAAGGTTAGAAAACACATACATCTTGGTTTTTCCGCAGGTTTTTTTTGGATAAAGTGTCGCGCGGAAACACCTTATTTCTTGTAACTTAATGTTATGTGTGGCTCTAGTCTCTTGTCAGCGTAGCTTACGATTCTCGGGAAGAACGCTATCCATCCTGGGAGATCCAAAGCACGATGGGTGTTGGGGAAACAGTGATTATAACTAATATGATTAATAGTGCTTTTAATCGGTAGAACGATTAGTTATGTGATCAGTATTATGGACGTTGGTGTGATGAATATTACAGCTAGTGGTCGAACGATTATAATTATTATTACGGGATTAATAAATCTACGATGATTGTTTTTAGGACGATAGGTACTTGGTCAACTAGTTATTCAACGAGTGTTGCGCGATAAGTGGTTTAATAAATTCGACAGTAAGTGGGTTTACAACAACGCTAGCCATGGTTTAATGTCTGTGAGTAGTGTGGTTGAGCCAGTAAGTGTGGGAGGTGTCATTGATGCCCGGGAGGGGAGCTTTGTCCTCTTGGGGTTACGTCTCTCTCTCTCTCTCTCCCTCTCTCTTGACTCATCTTGTACGAGTCCACACCAAAGGCTCTGTTGAGATAATGCTTCCTCACGTTTCCCCTCCGTACTCTTCCCTTACCTAACCTCCCCCCTTTTCCTTTGACTCCGGACAGTTCTAAAGAACTGCTCTGTGTTGACGTGGTCATGGCCTCCATAGGAATCTGCATACAGTTACAGAATCTTCCCTTACCCTTCTTTCTTCTCCTGTGTACACATCGAGGGCTTCCCCATCTCTCCTCGCAGTTCATTCCACTCGGCTCTGGTGCCATTCTTGTTGCAGTACCCTTCGACCTTTCCCAGCCCGTCACGCCAGGGGACATGACTGTTGTGGCGATATTTCAGATTAGGGTGAATGTGTGTCGTACATTTATATATATATATATATCTTCCTCATCATCTCGCTGTCCATGAAGGCATTCTTTTTTTTTTTTTATGAAATATCATAAAATATTGTTTTGCTTCCCTCACCATCCTCTCGTAGACCTGATGTGCTGTTGACAATTTCGACTGTTGTTATTTGTACACACCAATACCCTGCCCACCTTCGGGTCTGTTTGAACCCCTCACGGTGTTAATGTACTTCTCCAGCGAGCGTGTAGTCTCCCTGGGAAAGGAGTAGAGTTTCGTCGAGAGCCTTTCCGCCCAAAGGAACCCACCTTTCCCTGCTCCAGCGTGGGGCGCCGCCTTGAATTTCCAGGAACCCCTGGAAAGAGGATCATTGGGGTTGCTTGCTTGACCGTTCCCCATTTTCATGACATTCCATTGTCCGGGTTAAACCTCATTACGTTTTTCTCCAGCCCCGTTGCATGTTGTCGAAGTGGCTTTGGTGAGAGGAACAATGTGTCGTGTAGAGTTACAAGAACAGATAACAGCTGCCGTATAATTATGACTAATAATAATGGTAATTACATGTTGTTCCTGGACTCTTCCTGAATGAGGTTACGCTGTGAGAAGGTTCATTTGTATGGAAGAGAAGCTGTCAGTGGAATTTAATGAGTATAATTTCATCCAGAGACTTCTCACTCCAGTTGAGTCCATCACCTCCCTGTTACTGATTGGAGCGCAGTCTTCAAGCTGCAAGAGCCCCTTGAAAGGGGTCCTGACATTAAACACTACTGAAAAAAGATGAATTTATGAATTATTTAAGAAAGTGTCACATAGATGTTACATTTTCTATAAACACTCATACTACAATTTCTTTTGCATTTGGCCAATTGTCTCCTGCCGTCAGTTGGCGCAAACAACGTTCAACTTCACCAGAATTGGCGGGAATCCTAATACATTCGGCCAAAGACCGTGGTAATTTGCTAAGATGAATCATTTTGAACTCGAATCACGGAATGATAGTTTATACCCACAGATAAACAACAGAAAACGAGACACGCTTACATACGGACGCTCCAGCCTTCCCTTACAGTACCGATTCCTACGATAAAAGGAACTTTCTCCGCGCCTACAGGTTTTGCACCTTACATCATCAGTACCTTTTATTAACACGGGCGCCATAAGCCTCCCCACTCCCTCCCCAGCGGCGTCGGCAACACCTTATCCTCAGCGGCAAACCCCTTCTTCAACAGACGCTATTTACGCTTGTGCCCCAACATGGCGGTCCGGCAGCTGAAAATAATTTTGTCATTTATTTCTGGCGTCGTCCTATTGTGCTCGTCTCTCTTATTGTCTCCCACTTAACTGATCCTCTGATGTCGATTGTATTATGCTGGATATATGATTTATATCATGGAAAGTAAATGTTTTTGCGTATATGCTCTGTGGTTGTTTAAAAAATACACGCCATCCGTCATTTTTAAGTGGATTAATTAATCCAGTCATTAACTTATGTGACATCTAAGCCACGTCCATCACGCTGGAGAATATGACATCGCAATCACGACGTTTATGTATGTCAAGTGAGACGCGCGCGGGCAAGAAACAACAATTCAGACCAGTGGCACAGATGCCAGCCAGCCACTACCAGAATCTACCAGAGATCGCGGCAAAATGAGACGAAGACGATGATGTTGCAACCAGACCACATCAAAAGCCGTTAGCAGCTTGCTGGGGGGGAGGGCGAATGTCGCGCGATGATAAGGTCGATGTTGGACGCGATAACGCCCTTGGGGGTGGGGGGGAAGGGTTGCGACAGGGGAGAGGGCGAGAGAGGCAGGCGGTGTTCTCAATGGCCGGGGGGCGAGCGCGGTGGCGAGGGCAGAACTCCGTGACTTGGTTTGTCCGGCCAGGATTTCGACAGTGAGATGTAGATATGAATGTATATAAATGTATATATATAAAAAAATGTTTTAAAAAACAAAAGCAAGCCAGATGACGGGAGGTATAAAAGGATTGTACAGGAAGTCGGCGACACCAGAAGGAGACTGGCTCGTTCCCGCCCAAGACTAGCTGCAACGAGACGACCCCTCCCGTCTCGGAACTGCCATGGCTCTGCTGCGTATTGTGGTGAGTTGCGGACCGATTCCTCAGTGGCGCGTTACCGAAAGCCGTCGCGTAATTGACTATCGATCAGTCTCCAATTATCGGTAATTATCAGTTATTTCTTTAATTGATTTTTCCAACTTGTAGTCAAGACTTTGCCACGTCAAGTGAAGTCGTAACTTGATTTCGTCTTGCTGAAAATCTTTTTTTCGATTCTGATGTCCTGAATATATTTTTAGTGCAGTTTGATAAGGTGATCTAAGTCTTCATACCAGTCCTGCCATGTGCATAGTGTTTGGATTTAACATGTGAGGCCTCAGCCAAGTTGTTAATAGGGAGAGAAGTTGATCATTTGGAGTGACGTCTCCGCTGGACGCCTAGTTGAACACTCTACCTAATTCTTGGAAATTGATAGAATTTTAACGTTGTGAGAGTGATTTTCCCTTACGGACAAATAGTCTGATTACATTCGGTCTCTTTGACAGGAATGCAAACTGTTGTTTATCAGTTAATGTTAACAAATCGAGGATGTACTGAGAACGTTTTTGATAAAACGTAAACATATGGCAACAGCGTAACGAACGCCATGGTTCGTCATAATAAAACACAAACTAATTCATCCACTGGACTCAGTATGTCCCTACAACGCTTTGGGTTCGCCCCGGACACCAGTCAGGGACCCATTTTCAAATCTGCCTTCATCTTAGGGCAAAATGTGTTTAAATCTTTGGATTATTCGAGCTGAAAATAGATATTTGCTTGAAGTTATTCTTAAAGCCATTTCCTGCAGCATTCTTCAGAGCATAATTGTCTCTGCTGATACGTACGCTCAGGACAAATAAACTTATAGCACCTCAATCAGCCCGGACTGTAGTTGTTGGTGGTGTGTTTGTTCTAGTGGGTTGAACACAGTGGAGGTGGAGGTTGGTGTTTGGTGTACTCAGTGAGGAGGTTGCCTCTTAGGTTTGAGGGGCTCTGTGATAACGTTGAATCTACGTTACAGTGACGAGATGTGTGATCTCCAGAGCGTAGTGGAGAAAGCGTGTCTCTTACATGTCTGGGAAGAATAGTTTCAAGTGAGTTTAAGTCTGGTGGATCAGGATTGTGCGAGTGGAAGGTGGAGTGGAATTTGTGTGTTGTGTGCTGACTCTGGGTATGTTTGGTGAATGTGGTGTTTGCTAGGGACGTAGTATCAGTGTTCACGTTGCTGAGATGTGATGGTCGGATGAGTTTGCGTGTGTGTGGGTGGAGGATGGTGGATGATTAAGAAGTGGCTGTGGTGAGAGGGGGTTGGTTAGCGCCATGTCATAGAATTAGGTGCCATGTTGAGGTGGGATTGTATTGAAAAGGATACTTTGTTTCACTGCAGGTTATGAATAGTTGTGTCTTCTCAGCAACGGATGATAGTTCTGAGGACCGCGTTTTGTGTATTTCATTATTTCCCTTGCTTTGGGAAGGTTGGGTGACCGGGTAGGTGAGGCGTAGTTTAGGATGGAGCAGATGACTTATTTGCAGATGATGCTGTGGGACTGTATGTCCTTGTCCGAAACCGGTGCACAAACGAAAGTCTTTAACCATTGCAAGGTGTCGTATGCTGCATGATGCGACGTGTGGGATGTTCACAGTTCAGTGCAGCATATATATAGATAGATAGATAGATAGATAGATAGATAGATAGATAGATAGATACTGTACTTATAATTTTATTTCCTCAACTCACTTCCACCCTGAGGTCATCGTGGGCGTACTGGCGTGTCTGGCCTCCCATCTGGACGCTGCCGCTCTCCCAGCAGCCGCCCCTAAGCCTGAAGCCAAAGCCGAAGCCAAAGCCGATCCCTTCGTGGGTGGACTCGGACTAGGCGGCGGGCTGGGATTGGGTGGGCTGGGATTGGGTGGGCTAGGCTACGGCTACGGCTACGGCCTGCCGCTTCTCAGCGGGTGAGTAACACATAAATGCAGTTGAATATCCTATAGAATTATCTTTACGCATGGAATACGTGATAGCTATTTACCTCTGGGGTTCAGGGATTCGAACCGAGACCTACTTTGTGACTGGCCGGTACGCTAACCAGTTGGTTCGCGTACCGGCCTGCCACTCGGAAGTACTGGGTTCGAGTCCTCAACGCCTATTGGTAATTGGTTATCATGTTATATATATATCTTTACCCTTATTTACGTAAATGCAATAAACACATAGATTCCTATTTTTATTACTATTGTATACTTATATGTAGAGTAGGGAGTTATGACTACAGTGACCTCAAAAAGTATACTTGTGGCTGTCTAGTATACCCAGATTTTACTTGAAAAGTATGCCCATGGATGACATCACAGATATATCCATTTAGAAGTATATTCATGAATGGTCAGTATACTCATGGTTGACTTCAGAAGTATATCCCTCGGTAACTAAGCAAATATTTGTTGTACGATAATTCAGAAGTATGTTACAGGTGTCCAGAGGTATACTCATGAATGACTTGAGCATTATACCCTCGAATGACTTGAAGAATATACCCATGAGTGACTTATACCCAAGCATTACAGTATCTCGTATCTCCTTTGACGGTTCCGTAATTCCACCTCTTGACTCATGAACATACTTGGTATTACTGTAACATCCAGTCTTTCTTGGAAACCCCACATCATGGGAATAGCTAAGGCTGCCTCTAAGAAA
>JAUUDW010481989.1:0-12400 GCA_032361385.1 Panulirus guttatus | reverse complement strand
CCAATAATGATCAACGCTCGTAACCTAAGGGGTACTTCTACTGACCCCCTCCCCTCCCCTCCCCCCTCCTACCTCCCCCAGCGGTTTTTACTCACCTATTCTATTAATACAATTATGATAAATCCCGAGAGGCCGCCGCTGCGCAGCAGTAAGCGATGGGCAGTGTGAGAGTGAAAGAGAGAAAGGGAGCGGAAGGGAGGGAGAGAAAGAGATATATATATACATATATATATATATATATATACATTTGCCGTGTCCTGCCCTCAGGGCCCCCGTGAGATAACAAGCCTATCAACCGACTAATAGAGAAGATAGAGACCATGACAAAACAATTTCATAACATTCACAGACCCCTCCCGATAAATAAGGCGGGCAACAAAGGGTGCACTCCTGTAGGAGGGGAAGGAGGAGGAGGAGGACGGAGGCCCACATGTAATGTACGTGCGTGCGTCCCAGCCGAACGCCGGCCCTTGTACAGAACAAAAGAGGAAGGACAATAACATGAACATACACCCTTACGACGAGGCCGGAGATAAGTTTCAGGCCCCGACACCCGGCTAATTAGCGTCGCAACACCTGTCGCCTATGGATAGCGCGCTCTCATACACACACACACACACACATACCTACCACTATCACCGTCATGAACAAACCTATGAACAAGTGCATAGCTATGCAAGTGAAGAGCTCAGTGTTCTGTTAGTTAAGCCATCTGCCTTCCCCCGGCCCTTCTGGAGGAGGAAGTGATTATAGGAACACAGCGACAATGTCCTCACTAGCACACATCATGTAGTCTCAGGGAGGCATGTGTAAATGCCCAGAAACTAGCGCCCACCATCCACTGTTAAGCCGCACAGAATACTCTATGATTTCCCTCGACTACTTCATGTTGCCCTCAGCTTTCAACATCATCGTACAAACCATGAACATTATAGAGAAGAAACTTGAAAAGGTCAAGTGTTTTGCCACACTCACCATGCAGCCGCTTGGCCAACTCCCTGGAGAAGAGAACATTGGCTAGTTTGCTCTGGCAGTAAGCCTCCTTAGCTTCGTAGTGCTCCTTCATCTGCAGGTCCTCCCAGTGCATCCTGCCCTCTGGTGAGAGAAGAAGAGAGGCTGTGTGTACGTGATTGCTGCTACAGGCATGAAAGTAGAATGCATAAGTGTACGAAGACCATGGGGCATAATAGTATCGATGGGTAACCAGTGTGTGTGTAATAATGAGCCTATCACCAGCCAATGTTAACTTTTTGTTGTCCTCTCTTACAAAGATGAATTAAAGGTAGAATAAAAAACTAAAATTTCTGGGCAATTATATTGATTATGAATTGAATAAATGTATATGGCAGCTTTAAATATGTATATACTGTAGTTATTTGTTTTACAAATGAATATGAAGCTATTGTGCCAATGTATATGCATAACTTTTATAGTATTATTTAACGTGAAACATTTGTACCAGAGTATATGCTGTGGGAAACTTAAGGGTGAGGACTAGGAACACGTTACTAAAAACAATGCAATGCAAGATTTATAAATCTAAAGCCGTGAGGAATTTCCCCAAGTGTCTTTCAGCAGGACCTCTCTGCAGAAGCGCCATGAACGAGCTGGTTCAAGACGTACGTACGTGTGTGAGCGATGGAGGACACCGTGATGATCCTGGAAGGGGCAGAGGCCTTGACCTGGTCGAGGAGAAGGAGTGTCAGGAGGAAATGGCCGAGGTGGTTGGTGCCCAGCTGCATCTCGAGACCATCCTTAGTCTCCCAGCGGGGACACATCATCACGCCTAAAGCAAGAAAGAAACGTACAGTTAAGAATAATGGATCCATCTTAACACAAAGGCCCAAGCCAGGAAGGGACGTAGGGAATCTCACAACAAACTCGTGGTGCAGGAAGAGAACAAAAGCCATCGTAACACAAAAGCCCAAGCCAGGCAGGGACTTGGTGAATCTCAAAACAAACTCACGATACAGGGAGACCGCAAAACCCAAACACTTGATTCAGTTTGGGCTCATCTGGGTCTGAAAGAATACTAATCTCTTCTTCATACACTTATTTTCGACAACTGCTGATTATCATAGATGCCCGATTATTCGTGTTTAGTAAATGCCACATTAAACAGGTGTCACATGGCCCTCTCTAACTAGCTAATACTGTTAGAATGAACAAACTCATTCAAGTGCCTGTTTGTCCTCAAACATATATGTTTCTGATGACAAGCTTATTATTCAAGACTTGGATATATGGCCACCTTGTGGTGGATAGCCATCAAACCCAACAACAAATATATAATGTTGCATACATAGGAATTCCAGACTTAATATCTTTTAAAACATCCAATGCGAATCTGTAACAATAAATGTGGATGGAGAGGTCTTACATTTCCGTAATACACAGTGACACATTCATCTACCTTTAATCTATCACCATCTTTCACAACAGTTTATGAAACAAAGTAAATGTAACTTACAATCATTAAGCATTCAGGTGACAGAGTGACGGAATCTGAAAGTCTAATAATATTATGCAAGGAAAATATATACATAATGGAATTACATGTTTAGCTTTTGAATATCTGAAATACAACAAGTGATATTGCAATATATATATATATATATATATATATACCATACTCATACTCTTACCTGCATTGTTTATAAGAATATGTATGTTAGGCTCCACGTCCCTGAGTGTGGTAGCAGTGTCTTTGATGGACTGCAGGGAGGCCAGGTCTAAGTGGTAGACCACCACTGCGTTTCCAGTCTCGTGGTGGATCTCTTCCGCTGCACTTTTGGCTTTCTGCAGGTCCCGACACAGCATCACCACTCGGGCTCCTGAAAACAGGAGGAGAATGAACCGGGTAAATGTTACGATCGTCTGCTACAAGAGGGAGGGAGGGACTAAGTTAATTCATTTGGTTTACTTAATCGTCAAGCAATAGCTCCCAAGGTGCGGCATCTAGGATCCTAATCAGACATATAAATATCGGACACTAACAGCAGTGTTATCCTCGAGATGTAAATGTGTTGGGGTTTTAGGCCTATCGACTGCCTCCAATGGGTCATTAAGGCCGGCCAAAGTCCAGTGACACAATTCACACCCCAACCCCTTGCTCAGGGAGGTCGGTAACCGCCTAGTAATGTAGTGAACTATCCCCGGGGAGCAAACGCACAGCCACGGAGTGGCTCGCAACGCCCTAACCCACCACACCGCCAAGGCGGCTCCTCGAGATCATATTGGCTGTTTAATGGGGATGGATCACTGATGACCAGCGGCTGTTGATGTGAAATTTTCTGACTACAGTACTAGTTAGAAAAAATATTATAGATTATGTCATATAAGGGCACTTGCTACATGAATATGATATATTTCAATCCCGCTCATATTTTCTCTATACGATGCTATTACCAAACGCATGTTACAAACACCATGTCATCAGTAACAAAGAATAAGAAGGGAAACTACCAAAAAATTTTAATAAAACACCTGCAAATTTCGAGAACTTCTTTGTACAGCGATTATGTTACATCTATTGTACAAACTAAAACATGGATGTTAAGGCCAAAAACATGCAAATTCATAAGACACAAAACGTTGCATTTCACGACATTCTGGTAACCGGAGAACCAGACGGTCGTGGTTGTTTGAGGCGAACCTGATACCGGATGACATATTAAGACCTGCATTTGATCTTCCATGATTCTTTTTTTGTACGTTCACTCTGCTGCAAGATTTCTGAAGCATAGTCATTTATCTAATGAAGCCCTAAGGCTTTTAAATAAGGGTTCACAGGAATAGGAGCTCGTCAAAATATATCTGAGCTGATTATGCATGTGCTAGCTTCAGATACTTACCTAAAATATCTATTAGCCTTAAAAAATATATATCAACTCATTATAATGTAAATTCAAATCAGCAAAATAATCTTTTGATCAACGTATGACATCATGAGGGCTCACCGGGACGCCAGTGCGACTCACCGCGGTGTGAGAGGTCTCTGGCGGTCTCCTTGCCAATGCCTGTGTTGCAGCCTGTGATCACCACTGTCTTTCCGTCCAGACGCGCCTTGCTCTTGCAGCTGGGTCCCTGCAGCCACGCCCGCAGCGCAGCCAGGCACCCGCCCACCCCCACCACTGGCGGGAGACAAACATCATTTAGCCATTATCTAAAAAAAAAGAAAAAAATATGACAAGTCATACTGTACAAGTAAAGACTACAGATTAAATACCTTCATCTTACCTCATGCTGTATGCTCTTCACCCACACAATCAGAAAGGTATTTTGTCAACGTATCATCAAATTACATTTAATAAAGTTGGTTTCCAGTCAGAAGAATCAACAGAAATGTTAAAAATCAGACTCAACACCTCCTCTTGAACCCAGAATAAAATTGTGAGCCATACATGATTCAAAAGCTATAATCTATAGAAGAAAAATATCCGTGATGCAAATAGGAGATGGCTTCTCAATTAATATATCTGTAAGAATATCAAAACTTAAGAAAACGAGTCATTTACCAACGCGAACTGTCTTTGAAACCTACATTTTCACTGGGTCACATACCGAGCGATGGTGACTCGAACTCTGCACACCATTCATTCAGTCACTCAGTGTCTCAGTCGATCCCCTGAGTCTGGGAGACAAACACACGACGATCGCAGGTGTCGGGGGAGCCTAGACTGTACCACGGAGCCTTCTTTAATCCCTTGAGCACGGCTGTATGGAGAGCCACTCACGTATATGAGGGCTTAAAACCCAGGTGCTACATTGCGATTGTGAGAGAGAGGGTCCATGTAATCTACAATTGTCCCCCTCTATAATATAACATGATTATACGTAAGGTAAAGTGGTTGGTTGACTATTTGGGCCTTTAGGCCTAACACAACTGATAATACACCATGACCAGCACAACGTCAAGTTATAAGCACTCAAACAATCTCTCAGGTCGTCAGATGTTTAAAGTTAATGGCCACAAACACTTTCCTAATACATATACAAATAGTTTAGATACGCTTCCTTAATCCTCCAACCTCCTTTTAATATACCATTATTCTGAAGACCCAAGTGGATGGATGACATAGTAATTATGCAATATTCCTTTACTTAACTTTCAACTTATAAACAAAATATATCATATTAATAGAGTTAATAATAATATCAATAATAATAACTGTTATATAGTTTTCATTATCATCATATACATTACATAACATCTAACGTACAGTTACATCTCTGTACTCCTACAAAAACCTTTAAACGAATAGATATAACTAGCCCTCTCATTCAACCAGCCATCACTGTATCTACATATTCTTCCACATTTTTTACTTGTAAAACCGAAAACCGTTGCTATGGACGTTCATCGCAGTTTAAAACAACGCATTTATACATATAACAGAAAACAGTTCCTATCGGCCACAGAACTCATATCCATTCACATCTTGAGAGGCTCATCAACCGCCAAGTTTCATTCACACGAATCTTTCGTTCCAAATATTTGTACAAAAGTCTCACCATAGCCAAGCAGTAGAGAATATTCCTCCAGTATGCCTGGTAAGACCCTACTGGCAACACAGTCGAGACACAACTGACTCTCGCATTCTGTCTGACCTTGATACCCGAATACTTGTTGTCAGGCGAGCTGGGAAACTGGCGGGGATGGTGTAAGATAGGGGGAAGGAGGGAGGAAGGAAGTGGGTGTGACGAGGAGCGAATGGCATAAATGATACTGAGAAAAGGAAAGCACTTTCATGAGAAATAAATGAAGGCTGCTAATAAATGAAAGTAAATTCTATCACTTATTATTTTTTTTGCCGTATCTAATAACAACGATTATGGAAGTCATTGTCACCAACGTTGACAACTTGGAATAAAACAAAATTCAAGAGTTTTCACGGATGCCGCATTTTCATTGTCTTAGAGGACGATGTCTGTGGAAAGCAAGAAGAAGGTGGGATACACAGCACTTAAGGTATAACAACAACAAGGAGAAGCAGGCATCACAGAAGGAGCTATGGAAGTGAGGCTAAACGCAGGAATGAGAAGGGGAGGGAGGGACAAGTAATGTTGGGTACATCTTCAGAATTAATCAAATTTCTTAGCAGTTTCAAATCGTGATCCCTCGTTTCTTACATTCGCTGTACATACTGATTTCTTTACAATAACTATACAGCCAGATTATAAGATTAAGAGCAATCAACAGAGTGTGCTTACAGACACTTAGCCTTACGGTTTACATAAGCAGATGGAGCAGTACCGAACGCCTAGCGAGACACCAAACTGAACGGCTCGCAAAATTTCACTTATTCTGCCTTAACGAAAGTGAGAGAAAAATAAATACATGAAAATCAAGTATATCTCATTACTACTGCCATAACTTTAATAACTGACTTAGTTTTATTTTTCCCCTAACATATCTCTATATGTCACCACACTGCAGTGTTTTAATATGGGATTCTCTCTCAGACTATCCAATAACTCGTAAGTCCGATCTTTATATATACTATGGTTTTCCACATCATGGAACGAAAATATGTCCTACTGCAAAATAAGCTTTTCCTTCCCATAATTACTGTTACCCACCAACTGACTACAATAGAATTAAGGTAAACAAAATTAAGATATGCACATGTATTGTTATATTATAGTTTTTCAAAGGTTCTACGTATCAATTTATTTCACTGAATACCAGATAATTCCAATTAACCACGTTAATCATGACATCTAAAGGAAATAGAAATAATAATGAAGGAATGCAAATTGCGTGATTAACTCATCGCGTAATACAATGGAAACAGAAATAAATCTCCGAAATATGGATGTCAGTAAAGAAGAAAAACACTGAAAAATCATAATTGTGACAGCGGGCAACTGGTACCCACCCACACCCTGGTGACCATATTCTAAATATAAACGGATAGTGCTGAGCCCTCACCACTGTTTCTCTACCTCCTTGAGTCACGTATTACAACCCTTCTTCTCTTCACCTTATGTCCCACTTTATACCAAGTTTCAGTTCACCGGAGTAAAGATTCTTTGAAACCAATTGTATTTCACGTTTTCGAGGTTACAAAACACAGAGAAATACTCCTAAATCACAATCCAACTTCAGCCTTAGAACTGTATGAATATTCAGTCGCACGGAAATCGGGTATCACTGTATTCACAACAAACCATAATCCAACGAAATCCGCCTATATGCTCTGAGAGACACGCTCACCTTCGACACAACGTGCTCGCATGTACCGCTGGGCGAACCCATTCGAAGCTCACGAACCACTGTCCTAACGAGGTAAACATAATGTTCCGAGGCATCGTTTCGCTCAAAAACAATGTTGCTGAACAGCCTGAAAAAGTAGGGAAGCTCCTATGTACGAATGATTTCCTGTTTTCAAGCTATTAAGTATATCTATAATCACCATTTAGCAGCAAATTATCACTGAATCTAATACCATAGATGTACAAACCACAATTTCATCACCAGTCATACGCAGAGTCAGGTAAACGTACTGTTAGTGGGTCGACTTCAACATCTGATCATGTTAAAATCCCCACATGGATAGGTTTGAGACTGTGGGCGGTATGTTTAACGCTAATATTGACTATATGTGGATTAATTATCTTGTCATCATGCACTGAGGCTCGTCAGGGACAACAATGATATTACGAAGCTTCATGAATCCGAAACGTCGGATATGATTCTGTAACTTTAGGCTATTCAGTATCAAGATTTCTTTTGAATAATGGTACTCCGGATTCAGATGTTCCGAAATAGAGGTGTTTCGGATCGTTCACGTTTCAGAATAAAAGGGGCTTCGGATTTATGATGTGTCGGAATTTAAGTTTTGAATCTATAATGTTTCAGAACAAAGGTGCTTCGGATTCATGCTGTTTAGGTTTAATGAAGTCTCGGATCTATGATGTTTCAGAATAATGATACGGCGCTCCGGTACTACGATACCTCGTAATAAAGTGCTGATCCCAAATCATCCAGGGACGTGACACATAGACTGGAGACATGTGAGTCTCGCATGACGTAGCGTGAACAACCACATCACAAGCCACAAGAGGCCAGACCTGTGGGCAGCCAGACCACAGAGGTATCACCCCGTGGACAAACCCGAACCTGAAACCGCGAACCGAGACTGCCTCGAGGCTTCACTGTCGGCCTGGGTCTTGGTTTCTCTTTATGGGATGATTAATGGAGGAAAGGGAGAACAGAATGGACAGGGAGAGTGAAACAGAAGACAGTTTGTAATGTAAGGATGTATAAAGTGGGTTGATGGACGTGTGTGTCGTTTAATGAGGATATTTAGGGTTTGTGAAGTTGACTGAAGACGTAACAAAGGCTATGACATTCGGGAGGGAGGTCCATTCCGTTGCTGGAGTTATTGAGGACAGAGTGCTTGTGGCGGGAGGGGTTTATGGTTGTTGTGGTGGAAGAAGCGAAGGCGTATTGCAAGTAGGAATGAAGATGTGAGGTGGTGGATGTGGTAGAGGAGGATAAGATCATCTCGGGGTGGTATTACTGAAGGAACAGGGGTCGGGGTTTGTAAGCAAGGGAGACAGACAGACGAAGCCAACAGCGACCACAACATATCACCACCACAGACTGTGCCACTGCGTGACATCATGGGCAGAACCTGTTCCAACCCAAGTCGGTATACAGGTGGTCATATTCCGCGCCTGACCTCAGTGGTTGACAGTGAGGCGGACCCACTGGGTCACCACCAGAACCTCAGGTGCCTTCTCGTCTTTCACTCAGGTGACGATAGTGTTCGTGTACCACGACGGTCCTCGTTGTACCCTCCCTTCTCCTGTACACCCTCCCCCCTGCCGCTAGTCGACCTTCCCCCTTTGCCCTTCAAGTACCCTCCCTACTCTTCGTATATACCTTCCCTGCTCCTCGTGTACCCTCCCTGCCTCTTCGGTACCTTTCCCTGTTGTAAGTCTATACTTCCTGGTACGAACGAGGTGGAAAATAACTGGCACCATCACTCGTCCATATTTCTTCTCCTGACTAGATCTAATTAGTCATGTTCATCTCCTGTACACATGTACGATTTGATTCAGTAATTTGGTTCCATTAAGCGCTTACTTCCAGTCTGAGGCTCTGACATTTACACGAAAAAATACTGTTGTTAAACAGTTTTATACTCGTGTTTGCCCCGTCTCATAAATTTGTATCGACCTGCCTCGAGCGGAGAGGATGAACACCTAAATCGGGCGTGGACCGACTCCTGAGCCCAGGATTCGAACCCATGAAGACCATATTCTCCCTGGCAGGCCCGCGCTCGCGCCAACCAAGGAGGCCCGCTTACACTGGTTCTTGTACGTTTTACTTAGTTCCTGCAAGTTCAGTCCCCTACGGATTCTATTATCTGAGTCTTCGTACCGTCCAGTCTTGCGTCCAGTTAAAGGGCTTGTTTACACCGATGCTCAGAAACTGTAACCACCAGCATGAAGTAATACCTAACAGCAACACAGCCAACTGGGTCAGAGGAAGAGACACGAGTAAGGTTTCCCGCCTCTCGCTAGAATCGATTTACTCAAGGATGTTTAGTTGGTTTTGTTGATAGTTCGTTACACTGTTCGTCCCTTGACTTTCATTTCCTTTCCCCTCTTTCTCTTTCCAAGCGAAGCGAAAGCGTCGTGCCCCAGCCATGACCATCTCGAACGAATGGTTAAGATGAGAGAGAGAGAGAAAAAAAAACAAAAGAAAAGAGCTCTTTAGGTCATTGAACTTTTGACCCTAGAAGAGCAGAAAGATTATCGGAAAAGACAAAACGATACCCTCAGTCGAGCTTCACGAGGAAAGAAGGAAGTATGGTTTCCCCCACACAGAGATTACGAGAAGGTTCCTCATTTTGAAAGGTCCGTTTGTGGGCAACAGAATTTTGATGTGAGAAACACAAAAGCCATCTTTACAAACGTGTTTATATATTATTCCTAAAGACCTCGTTAATTCAACAGAGTCATATGTGTATCTATGGTATTAAATGCATAAAAAACATATATCTATCTCCCGTACATCACGTCCAGTGTGCTCAAGTGATCAGAGGCGACAACACTTATCATAAAAGCTTCATATTATTTTTCACTGTTCACACTACGTGGATTTGCACAGACTCAAGTGTGACTCGACTATCCAGCCATTCGCATTCCGACCTTCAACGCACAAACTCCGTCCATTGAGCGCGATCAGAACTCATTTCCCCTGGCGTCCTCGCCTGAATGCCTCCAGCCTAATCAGTTCACTCTGCTCTGAGCTTATCTCTTTCGTTATCCTATTTACTAAACCATATCAGCGTATATTTCATCGGCTTACTACTAAATGCCATACGTTTTACAAAGACGACAACATTTTATAAGACTTTCTAACAACTGATCAGGTATCTATCATACCATAATTCATTATTCTACCAGCTACAAAGGAAGACATGGGTTGACACACTGAGATACAGTCACCCGAAATTTCCTTTCTCAATACTTCAGTCACCCAAGCCATCAAACTAATTTTCTCATACCCGTTTTCTAGTCCGTCCGTTTAAATGTCTGTCTGTATTTACAATAGCACCGCGTCGCGCCTCCTCTTGCCCCAATAAGCGACGTTCCCTGGAATCCCCAGATCTTAAGAGACGAGACTATTAAAAAGGTAGTTTATCACTCAAGATCTATTCGGCAAGATATTTTTGGCGAGGTTATTCACCCTCCTCCTCTCGGTCTATGCCCCGCCTAAGATAAGAGAGTGATAGTGAAGATGTTAGTCATCTGATGAGGGTTATAATGCAAATGTTAATGATGGCAGATTCATGACAAAGGATAATGAATGGAAAATTACGTTCGTAAGCGATGATAGTGTGAGTATAGTAATGATAGTGTTAATTTAACTTTTGGATTTTGATAGTGATGATGATAGTGTATAACAGCACAGGCGAGTAATAAAGACGACCTGAAAATACAGTAATTGCCATAGTAGCAGAGGTGATAGTGATGACCGGCAATGACTGTGTGAACAGTAATGATGGTGTTCAGTCATCATCACTATCGTAACACTGACGATTCTGATAACATCAAATAACATTCTTATTAGGGACGGTATTAACAAATAAGAAATGAACATAGGACGAAAAAAGTTCTCTTCAGACGAAGAACAGAAACGACCTATGTCAATATGGTGACGATGATGGTAACAAAGAACACCAGCGGTTTATACAAACAAGCGAAATATGGTTCATAACAGCCTGGCTCTTTCTCCATAACTGGCATGGACGACGAATGTTGGGTTCGTATCCACTGGTGAACCGACGACTGGGATTCATTCCCAGTCTCTCTGACCGCAAAAGCGTTGTCCGTGTGCCGAAATACCGACTGGATTTAATGCGTTCCTTTACCAAGATGTTTGATACCTTCCATAAGCATGACCATTTTCCTTTATGAAAATACAATGACAGTTTCTAAATGACGTTCATACAGATTGACGTTCGAAGTGAAGGAAATTTCGAGGTCTTATTACGACTCTTCATTTAACTCGACTGGTGAGCATGACACTGAAACACGGAATAAAATGAGATTAATCAATAGGAAATCTAACCTACGAAACGCGTAGAAACAAAACTACGAAAGTTTTCCCTTGTATTTATCACTTCTAAATCTACCATGATCCCAAATTTCTGCGAACAATGTATCGAGAAAACTGCACCTCTGAGCTTTTACCTATGACCACCTAAATGTTGGATGGCATTTGTTTATGGGCCCGACCAACCTCGTCACATGCCACCAATTCGATCTACATCTATGAATAACAGGTCTTTCACTGACCATGGACAATGAATGTACACAAAAGCCCGGGGGTAATGGGATGAAATCTTGGAGATTTGTTTTAAAGCATCGCATGAAATTCGGCTTAAAGATCGTAAGCTGTTCATAGCCATTCAACCCAACGATACGTAACTACTCATATGCTCGTCCGATATTCCGTGACTTTGTCCACTGTGTCTAAAGAAGAGGTAATTTGAGAATTATAACTTTATTAACGTTGTCCTATCTATAACATGTACGTAATCACATCTTAGCAATCTGATTGAGTCAATGTTAGCTCTGTTTCCACTGAGTTTATGTGAGCTTCTTGGTCATCATGACAAGATAACAATGAACAAGCTGTTAAATGCTTTTACACCCGTTAAGACACAAAACACACACAACCTGTTGTCTAGCCAATAAATCCAACAGCGTTGATCAAGAATGATTCTATATCTTGAAATATTTCTCTCTCTCTCGACACGAGTCAACTTTATCTTCCAATTTATTCATAAATCTATTATACAAATGCTTCCAGTACTATATATGTGGCGTGAAGGGATAGCAAACCATTCTATAATGAGATGCTCTGTATCTTAAG
>JAUUDW010481878.1:0-12400 GCA_032361385.1 Panulirus guttatus | reverse complement strand
TTTAAGTAGCTACTAAAAGACAAAAGAAAGATGTAGGGGCGGTACTTTCATGGAAGGAATGTGTCTTATTTGGAGATGTACAAAAGGAAGCGGTAGAGAATCAGGAGGAAGGTGCAGGGGCTGAAAAAGAGGACAAATGAAAGGTGGGACGTATGAATACCATCAAACTTCAGGGAGAATAAGGTTAACATTGTGAGAAATAGCAAGAGAACACATGCGAACAGCAGTGAAGGGGACAAATGGGAAAGTAGTGACTGGCAGTGATAAAGTAACGAGGATATGGAGTGAATACTTTGAAGAATTGTTGAATTTGCTCGATGACTGGGTGGCAGACGTTCGGGTAGGGGAGTGGCAAGTGGTTTGATGAAAAGAGAAGTGGTGAAAGCCTTGCGTAAGATGAAATGTGGCAAGACAGCTGGAGTGGATGGTATTGCAGTTAAATTTTTTTAGAAAAGGGGTGATTGTGTTGTTGACTGGTTAGTTATGATTTTCAGTATTAGTATGGATCATGTTGAGGTACCAGAGGACTGGCGGAATGCATGTATGATGTCGTTGTATAAGGGCAAGGGGTACAGAGGTGAATGGTGGAATTACAGAGGTATAAGTTTGTTAAGTGTAGGTTGGTATGTTGTATGGAAGAGCGGTGATTGAGAAGATGGTGATGTGCACAAATGATCAGACTGGGAAAGAACAATGTGGTTTCAGGAGTGGTGGCAGATGTGTGGATCAGGCGTTTGCTGTGTTGAATGTGTATGAGAAATACTTAAATGAAAAGAAAGCTTTGTTTGTGGCACTTATGGATCTGGAGAAAGCATATGATAAGGTTAATTACAGATACTTTGTGGAACGTGCTACGAATATATGGTGTGGAAGAAAGCTATCAGAAAGAGTGAGGAGTTTTTATCAAGAAAGTAGGCGAATGTGTGAGTAGACAGAGAAGCGGTGAGTTTCAGGTGATGGTGGGTCTTCGGCAGGGATGTGTAATGTCACCATGGCTGTTTAATCTGTTTATGTTTGGGATGGCTGGGGTGGTGTGGTAGGTGAATGCAAAGGCCGAGGAGAAAGGAGCAGGAGTGCAGCCTGTTGGGGATGGAGAAGCCTAAGAGGTGAGTCAGTTGTTGTTTGCTAATGATACGGCGTTGGTGGCAGATTCGAGCGACAAACTGCAGAAGCTGGTAGCTGGTATCTGTGTTTGGGAGAGTATTTGAACGGAGAGTATTGAGAATAAATGTGAGTAAAAGCAAGGTTATTAGGGTCTATCAATGAAAAGAGACAGCTTTTTTTTTTTCGTGTGTGAGTTTGAATGGAGAAATGTTGGAGGAAATGAAGTGTTTTAGATACCTCGGAGTGTATATGGTAACGAATGGAACCATGGTAGCTGAAGTGAGCCATAGGATGGGTGAGGGAGCAAACGTCTAGGGCGATGTGAGATATGTGTAGAAAGGGAGGGCAATATCTCGAAGAGTATAGAGTATAGCAGTCCTGTCGGTGCTGGGCGGATGTGAAGCGTGGGTCTTAGACAAAAATATAATAAAAAGGGTGGATGTGTTCGAAATGATATGTTTAAGGATAATATATGGTGTGAGAAGGGTTGATAGAATAAGAAATTGTAGGGTATGAGAAAGTTGCGGTAGTAGAGGAAGTATGTATGAGAGAGCTGAAAAGGGTGTGCTGAAAATGTTTGGACATATGGAGAAGATGAGTGAGGAAAAGATGACTAGGAGGGTATATATATCTCTCATGTGGAAAGAACCACGATAAGGAGAAAACCGAGGCTTTCAGCACCTCTTCTTTTTTCAACAAAGCATTTGCCATGACTCTTGCTTCCCATAATGCCATATCCCAAACAACCCACACATGCCACCCTATCATCTAACATGCTCAGCAGCCCTTCAAAATATTCCATCTCCTCTTCACGTCTTCTTTGCCTCTTACTACTTTCCTATCTACTCCATTGATATTTACATTTGTTTGTATTTTCCTTACACTATTCACCTTCTAAAATATTTTCTTATTCTTTCTAAAGTTTGCAAATACTCTTCTACCCCAATTTTTTTTTGTTCCCTTTTTTTTCGGCCTCTGCACTTTCCTCTTAACATCCTATCGCTTCCTCTTGTACACCTCCCAATCACTCACACTAGTTACCTGTAGGTAACACCCATATAACTCTTTTTTTTCTCTTTCTCCAACAGCTTAACTTCTTCATTCCACTATTCTGTACCTTTTGTCACGTGCCCATATTCCACATTCTGCATGTTACACACTTCTTTCAAACATGCCAGCACTACTTCTCTGTATACCTCGCACTCCTCACCCACTCCCTTATGTTTCCTTTTACTCGTTGCAATTCTTCACCCAGTCTCACCAGGTATCTTCTCACATAAGCTGCTTTTGCAAACTCATTCACTTACACTACCCTCTTCCCATCTAGGTAATAAATGTGCCACAAATTATCGCCAAATTAGCCTCATAAAAGTACTCGGTAAAATGATTTGAAAAATGAGACAAATCTGTGACATTTCTAGAAAATTACGAAATGATATCAGACAACCAGCACTGCTTCCGTATAAAAGACTTTCACAAGTTTGCTATAGTTTTTCACGGCTACATTCAGCAATTTAGACTGATGTAATACACCTTCAGTATAAATAAACCTTTCGAAAAAGCACCACATAAGAGACTGCAATGTAAATCAACACCACATGGAATAGGGGACGAACTAGTGTGTATACTAGCGACTGGCTCACTCACAGAAAGCAAGTTGTAGTTTTAAATGGTGAAACATCAGACTGACTGAATGTGAAGAGTGATGTACCACAGGGGTTTGTTCTTGGTCGCATTCTTTTCTTTAAATATATTTCTCATGTAGTATTGGGTCTCGTGTCTAAGATTTCCAAACTAGCGGCTGATGCAAAACTAGGAGGTAGAGCTGAATGGGCAGGACCGTAGAATAATTAAAAGAGAACAAACTAGCCGAGTGGTCAGACAAATGGGAAATAAAATTTGGTGTTTGGCAAATGTAGTTAAGCACTTCAGACATTAAGATACGGATGATAATAAAAAAATCTGGATATCCACTAACTAACGTAAAGGAAGAGGAGAATCCTGAAGTTGTTATTAGTGCCAATCTGAAGACAGGGTGCAGTATCTAGCGGCTAGGTTTCATAGCTAGTGACATGGGCTACGGAAACAATTCTGACCCTCTTCAATGCTTGAATAAAACCACATGCAATCTATTTCTGGTTCCCATGCTTTTTCTTTTATGTTAGCTGAGACGGCACGGGCATCTGAGGCCCTAATAAACGCCGTTCCATTAACGCTATATATATATATATACTTTAGCCTTAGCCAGGTACCCACTTTATCGACCAACCCCTAAGGGTAGATGAACAGCTGGGTTGAGTGTGGACCGACTGCTATAACCATGATTCGAACCTATGCGTTCCATCCAGGGCGGCCCGTGAATGCGTGACGGTCAGTAACGCTAACCGCTACTCTACGGAAGTCCATAAAGATGAGAAAAAACTGGAACTACGACGAGCGACAGATCTAATTCCATCACGAAGAAACCTGACGACCGAAGAAGAGCAGAGAGGACCACAGGTCATGAAGCGTGGTGATGTGTGTGTGTGTGTGTGTGTGTGTGTGTGTGTGTGTGTGTGTGTTTTGTGGAGTGAACACAGGGTAAGTGAGAAGTAAGTGCACAGTGTATTCAGTGTGGAGCTGCATCTTGGTCATGACAGGTCTTGGGCATGACTAGTCGAGATATGTTGAAACGGAGTCTGTAAGGCTGAGGCGATAGGTGGTGTCCAGAGTATAAACGGGATAGTATGACACGTGCATGTCTAGGGAGTGTAGTTTCAGATGGGTGAATGTCTGGTGAGGTAGGATTTAGAACTGGGTTGTGAGGGCGATTGTGCAGGTGCTGTTGGTTTAATTCAGAGTGTATATGTTTTGTCGTCAGATTTTATTCACAGTTGGAGAATGGTGGTTTGTTTTATAGTGGCTTGGATCTAGTGATGTCGTAAAGAACTGATTGCGCTGGGAGTATTTTTCTTTAATTGTGCAGGTGTTTAATGTATGTGGTACATTAACAGACAGAAACTGAGTAGCATTTTTCTTAATCGTGTGGTTTTCAGCTTTGCCATATTTGTTTTAATAGGGTAGGTGAAGCACCGCTTAGGGTGGAGCGGATGAACTGTTGATGGAGAACAGTCAGGGATTCCTTATCCTGTCCAAAGATGTTCAAAATGTGTCATTAACTGTAGCATGTCTGTTGTTACATGGGCAGTATCAGGGTTTCTGTGATGTAACTGTCGACTTATCTGCATTATGAGAGGACCTTCACACTTTGCACTCTAGGGGATGACTTACTAATAATAGGGTTATGTTAGACATCGAATACTGACGCAAACCAGTTGCAGGAACTGCCTAAAACCTACTACAGAAGCCACAAAAGGGACTAACAGTACGCATTTCTTGTCATTTTTTTCTGCTGTTGTCGTTGTTACTTTCAAGGTTTTCTCAGATATGAATAAGGTCTATCATCAAGCCAGCAATGGATATGTTCAGTTTCGACTCTATACATACCGCAGTCAGTGTTACATATTTTTTTCCATACATGTTTGCCATTTACAATGTTATCGAAGTAGCTCCAGGAACAGACCAAGAATGGCCTCATTTGCTCACAGCCACTCTCTTAGCTGTCATATATCATGCACTGACACCAGAGCCCTCTGTCCACAACCAGGACCCACAGAACTTTCCGTATCCTATGTAAAACATTTGCTTATGGCCAGCATATAACAAAGAGAACCTGGAGGTATAATATCCATAACAGTAGCCTAGAATGTAACTCTCAGACATTGTTGTCATTAGAATATGACCTTTTGATGATGCCATCATTAGATTCCGTCTTTAAATATTGCCATCATTAGATTATGGCCTTTAAATACTGCAGTCGTTAGATTATGGCCTTTAAATATCGCCATTATTAGGTTATGGCATTTCAAATATTGCCATCGTTCGACTATGATTTTTTTAATATTGCCATCATTAGATTATGGCCTTTATATACTGCCATCATTAGGGTAGGGTCTTTAAATATCGCCATCATTAGATTATGGCTTTCAAATATTGACATCATTTGAAATTATGACCTTAAAATATTGACGTCAGTGGATCCCTTCAAATACTGACATCATGCAAAACTGACGACCAGGCTTCATGACAGTTTAGGAATTCACTAAAAGTGTAACTGCCTCGCTGAAACATGACCTTCAAACATCGGTAATAAATTCCGCTTTCACAATCCTGAACTTTAGTATAAACTGGGATCCTGCCACCCACCTGCCTGCGTCGTGGACCTGAGTGTTACTGATCTATTAAGCTTGGGTCAACCCGCAAGGAAGAACTGCTTGGTTCTGCGTGAGTGAGATATACAATGCCTCTCACTGCTGCTGTCTGTACTTCAGTACACGGTGAGAGGTAATGAATCGATGCCTCTTGAATTGATTGGATTTAGGTTTGAAATATCCATTCTCTAGATATGCATAAACAAGTATTTCATTACCATGAAGAACAACTAAAGTAACTCCTTCGCTCAGATATACGCAAGCCTTACAGGGAAACACTATTCGCAAACTCCAAGGAAATCTCATGTAACATATCAAAATGCTAAATAATTTCGACGAGATAACATACGAAAATTCGTTCATTTTAAACAGAGATTCAATGACCAGGAATAACAGAATAAAGATGAAAAATGGAAGATGTAAGTGCAATGTGGACTAAGGATTCTTTTCTGCTGTAAAGTGGTAAACATTGGAATAAACTACCTCCAGACTAATTAACTGCAAACACTCTCATCATCTTTAAATCAAGATTAGATAAATACTTCAATAATTTCTGTTATCATTAAAAAAATTATATTTCCAGAAGAACCGCTTTCATTTTCAGGGTCCAGCCGCAGAGGCCGTTTGTAAAACTGGAAGGAAATTTTTCTGTTCACATTTTCCTATAAAATTTCCAAAGCAGTCTGTTTTTCCCATACGCCATGGTGCTTCTTCTCGTTTATTTTCTTGTTGAAAGTTGAGCCGGAGGGAAAGACGGAAGGGGGGTGCCTTCAGCTTTACCTTCTTATTTCCACTACAACTCGTGTCAATTAAGCATATAACCTTGTTATGAACCGACACATGTGTTTCTCATGTCCTCCCATGAACTCCATCTTCATACTCGCAGGTTCTGACGGGGTTTCCCACTGCCACAGGTGCCAGAAGTCCAGAACACTGACCATTCACGTAAGGACAGAAGGGTGTTGCTAGCAGGAAACAGTTGGCCAACAGGAGGAGCATAAATTGGTAGGGTTTTTGGGTTGACGTTAGCGCTGACGCAAAGCTGGTTGGTAGGTGAGTTCTCTTACCTGTGGGAGAGCGTTACTGACGCTTTGTTCTGGGATTAACAGACCCTCGTACTGGTTTCTTTATCCTGCCTAGCCACATCTTTCCGCTATTTTATCTGACCACCTCCCTCTCTGTCACCCCACCCTCCCTCATTCTTTTCCATCCCTTCCCCTCATCCTTCCTCATCCCCCTCCCACCCACTCCGCTGTTAATCTGTAGGCAACCATAAAGATCCTGGTATGACACCATAATCTTGACCCGCTCCGGCTTCGCGTGTGTGTGTGTGTGTGTGTGGAGGAAAAAAAATTAAAGTTATAACATTTGACGTCAATGTAACCAAGGGACCGACAGCTCCTTGAGCATGTGATTTACAGAACATAATTTACAGTGTCGTGCAAGTCACATATGTGTTCTAAATCGGGGAAAATGTTTTATAGCGTTGTCAGAATGCAGTAGACATGACTGATTACATATGTCGTTGTGTACAGAGGCGAAGCCACGGCCCTTGTCAATGCATCGAACGTCGTCATCACGACGCATCGAGACGCTCGGCTCCCGAAAACATTAACAAATAAACTCCACACTTCCGGCTAACAACCTCCCCTCTTCCTTGTTTGTTTTCGTTTCCCGGGGAACAAAAGACGGCCGCCCTGCGCCGCCCCAGGGCCATCAACACACTCCACTCGACGCCAGCAGGATACATGAGTTGGTCAGGCCAGGCTTCCGCGTCTGTAGCCTCTGTGTGTGGTAATGATATTACTGAATGGTGGTTGCTGACGTATGAGATGTAAGTGTGTTGTGTGTGCGTTGTGTGTGTGTGTGTGTGTGTGTGTGTGTGTGTGTGTGTGTGTGTGTGTGTGTGTGTGTGAAAAAGGAGCTAAACAGAACTATGATGATTATCCAGAGAGAAAAAGAAAACGAATGAGAAATGTAAAAAAATGAGAGAAAGACTCGGACTGTATCAATGAATTAGGAGCTAGGGGCATCAAACGATGAAAGACTGACAAAAAAAAAGTAATGAACGGATATGCAAATGGTAGAGACTTGGAGTTTAAAGACTGAGTTTTAGGAAACAAACTTGATGACAAACATTTGTAGAGACAAAATTATCCGTGAGAGAACACTTGGGGTCCAGTTTGTCCATAATGATACATGCTAAGCCAGCAGGAAAAAGGGGAGAGAGAAAGGGGTCCCTGATTCTAACCCCAAAGAGAGAAGCAATATAAGTCCGCGTGACACCAGATCATCGTTCATCCTATTGCATATGATGGGGAGTTACGTGGTTGGAAAAAAAAACCACTTAATTCTTTTAGCCTGTCTCTTCTTCCAAGAAGATACGACGTGACTAAATAAATACCTAAAAAAGAATGATCAAGCCGCAGTTAAGACGGAGCAACAAGGCGCAGAACTAGCAGTGGAATGGTCTTTATGAGCAGTGATTTTTAACTGCTATAAAACTGATGTGCTCTGTTGGCATACACGGGGAGGAATTAGATCACTGATGTCGTGGTCAGCGTCGCAGCCCAGACATCACACATCGCACGTGCATCAAAGTTTTAGAATGCCAGTCATATTGGACACTCTCCATTAACGGGAGACACGTAGGGAAAAAACGGATGAAGTATCAGGCAAGATTAAGCAGGGTGTCCCTTTGATGGACTGAGTTACCTAATGGGGAGGAAATAAAAGACACGTGCTGGAGATGCCTTTTCAACCTAGGCTAGACTAATGAGTAGGGTCGAATAGGACTGTTATTCCTGATCTACTAGGTAAATGACATGCCAGGAACGGCCGATTTATACTCATGAGAGACGTCTCTGTAAATGCGACAATAGACAAGGAGGCCTGGGCAGGCTCTATCACTAGTCATATGTAAGATTAATGAAATTCAAACTTATTTAACGTAAAGTGAGTAAGGGAAAGGAAGGCGAGTTAAAGTACTTAGAGCGGAAACAACGAAATGGGATAGCGTTAATGGGATGGCCTTGATTAGGGCCTCAGCTGCCCGTGCCGTCTCAGCTAACATAGAAAAAAAAAAAAGGACCATATATGTTTTTTGGTGGAGCAGGACTATAGCTTTCTGTGTTTGAGTAGGACTATAGCTTCCTGTAGTGGAGCCGGACTATAGCTTTTTTTGGTAGAGCAGGACTATAGCTTCCTATGGTGGAACAGGTCTATATATTCCTGTGGTGGAATAGGACTAATGCCTGCTGTGATGGATCAGGAATATAGCTTCCTCTGGTGGAGCAGGACTATTGCTTCCTGTAGTGGAGCAGGACTATTCCTTTTAGTGGTGAAGCAGGACTATAGCTCCCTGCGGTGGAACACGACTGTAGCGTCCTGTGGTGAAGCAGATCTATTGCTTCCTTTGTTGGAGCAGGACTATAGCTTCCTCTGGTGAAGCAGAACTATAGCGTCCCGTGGTGGAGCAGGAATATACCTTCTTGTGGTGGAGCAGGACTATAGCTTTCTGTGGTTTAGCAGAGCCATAGCTTCCTATGATGGAACAGGATTATAACTTTCTGTGTTTTAGCTGGACTATAGCTTCCTGTGGTGGGGCACGCCTATAGCTTTCTGTAGTGGAACAATACTATAGCTTCCTGTTCTGGAACAGGACTATAGCTTCCTTTGGTGGAGCAGGACTATAGCTTCCTGTGGTGGGGCAGATCTATTGTTTCCTTTGGTAGAGCAAGACTATAGCTTCCTGTGCTGGAGCAGGACTATAGCTCCTGTGGTGAAGCAGAACTATATCTTCCTGTATTGGAGCAGGATTTTAGCATTTTTTTGGTGGACAAGGACTATAGGTTTCTATGATGGATCAAGACTATAGATTCCTGTGGTGGAGTAGGACTATAGCTTCCTGTGGTGAAGCAGAACTATAGTGTTCCGTGATGAAGCAGGAATATACCTTCTTGTGGTGGAGCAGGACTATAGCTTTCTTTGGTTTAGCAGGGCCATAGCTTCCTATGATGGAACAGGATTATAACTTTCTGTGTTTTAGCTGGACCGTGGCTTCCTGTGGTGGAGCAGGACTATAGCTTCCTTTGGTGAGGCAGGACTATAGCTTTTTGTGGTGGAACAGTTCTATAGCTTCCTGTGGTGGAACAGGACTATAGCTTCCTCTGGTGGAACAGGATTATGCTTTCCTCTGGAGGAGCTGAACTATAGCTTCCTCTGGTGGAGCAGGACTATAGCTTCCTTTGGTATGCATTACTATAGCTTCCAGTGGCGGAGCAGAAGTATTGCTTCCTGTGGTGGAGTAGGACTATAGCTTTCTGTGGTTATGCAGGATTATAGCTTCCTGTGGTGGAACTAGACTATAGTTTCCTGTGGTGGAGCGGGACTGTAGCTTCCTGTGGTGGAAGAGGACTATAGCTTCCTGTGGTGGAGCACGACTTTAGCTTCTTGTGGTGGAGCAGGACTATAGCTATCTCTGGTGGAACAGGACTATAGCTTCCTGTGGTTTAGTAGGACTATAGCTTCCTCTGGTGGAGCAGTACTATAATTTCCTCTGGTGGAGCAGGACTATAGCGTCCTGTTGTGGAACAGGACTATAGCTTTTTGTGGAGGAAAAAGGACTATAGCTACCTGTGGTGGAACAGGACTTTTGCTTCCTGTGTTTTCGCAGGACTATAGCTTCCTGTGGTAGAGCAGGACTGTAACTTCCTCTGGGAGACCAGGACCATAGTTTCCTGTGTTGAAGGAGGACCTTACCCTCATTTATTGGAGCAGGTTCATACCTTCTTGTGGATGAGTAAGACTTTGCCATCAAGTGCTGGAACATTACTTTCCTTCGGCAGAGCCGTATCTTACTTTCCTGTGTGGTTTAGGAACCTATCCCTCTGTGATGAAGTATTACCATACCTTCTTGTAGTACAGCAGAACTTTACCTTTATGAGGAGAACCAAACTCTTTCTTCTTGAGATGCTGCAGGACTTTATCCTCCTGTAACAGAGCAGGACCAGACTTTCCTGTGGCGGAGCAGTGCCTCACCTTCCTATGATGGAACAGGACCTTACCTTCCTCTGGTGGAAAAGTGCCTTACCTTTCTGTGGTGGAGCATTACCTTTCCTTCCTGTAGAGGAAGCGGATCTTACCTTCATGTGATGAAGTAAAACCATAACCTTCCTTTGGTAGATCAAAACTTTACATTCCTGTGGTACAGCAGGACCTTACGTTCTTGTGTTGGAGCAGTAACTTACCTTCAAGTGGTGAAGCAGAAGCTTACCTGCTTGTGATGGTGCAGCGGTGAAACATGACCTTACCTTTCTGTATAGGAGATTAATCTTACCTTCCTGTGGCGGAGTTGGACCTCGCCTTCCTGTGGTGGGATAGGAGCTCACCTTCCTGTTCTAGACTAGAACCTCACCTTCCTGCTGTGGAGTAGGCCCTCACCTTCCTATGGTGGAGTAGGACGTCACCTTCCTGTGGTGGAACAGAACCCTAACTTCCTGTGTAGATGTAGGAACTAGCCCTTCTCTGGTGCAGTACGATTTTACCCTCCTCTGGGGGAGCAGTGCCATACCTTCCTCTAGTGGGACAGAACCATAACTTCCCGTGGTGAAAAAGGATCTCATCCTCCAGTGCTGAAGCAGGACCTTACCTTCCTGTGGTGTTGCAGTATTTCACATTCCTTTTGTGGAGATAGAATGTACCTTCCTATGTTGGAGTAGTACCTTCCCTATGGTGAAGCAGTACCTCACCCTCATGCGGCAGAGTAGCACTCTACCTTAACATAATGGAGAATTACCTTACCTTTCTGTGGTGGAGAAGGACCTTACCTTTCTATGTCGGTGCAGGACCTTGCCTTCCTGTGATGGTAAAGGACCTTGCCTCCTCTGGTGGAGCAGGACTTTACTCTCATGTGATGGGGCAGGACCTTAATTTCCTGTGGCGGAGCCGTATCTTCTGTGGTGAAGTATCTTACCTTCCTGTGGTGAAGCAGCATCTTACTTTTCTTTGGTGGAGCAGCATCTCTCCTTACAGTGGTAGAGCAGGAGCTTACCTTCCTGTGGTGGAGCAGCATCTTTCCTTCCTGTGGTAGAACAGTACCTTACTCTCTTGCTGTGAAGCAAAACTTTACCTCGAGTGACGGAGCAGGACCTTACTTTCCTGTGGAGAAGGAGCATCTTTCCTTCCTGTGGTGGAGCAGTACTTCACCTGCCGCTGGTAGAGCAGTGTCATACCTCACCTTCCTCTGGTCTAACCGTACTTTACTTCACCTTCCTCTGGTGTAGCCGTACTTTACCTCACCTTCCTCTGGAGGAACCGTACTTTACTTCGCATTCCTCTAGTGGAGCCGTACTTTACCACATCTTCCTCTGGTGGAACAATACTTTACCTCCCCTTCCTCTGGTGGAGCCGTACTTTACTTTACCTTCCTCTGGTCGAGCCAAACTTTAACACATTTTCCTCTGGTGGGGCCATACTTTACCTCACCTTCCTCTGATGTAGCTGTAGTTTACCTCACTTCCTCTGGTGTAGCCATTCTTTACCTTCCTCTAGTGGAGCAAAACTTTACCTCACCTTCCTCTGGCGGAACTGCACTTTACCTCACCTTCCTCTGATGAAGGCATTCTTTAACTCATCTTCCTCTGGTGGAGACGAACTTTACCTCACATTCCTCTGGTGGAACTGTACTTCAATTCGCGTTCCACTAGTTGAGCCATACTTTACCTCACCTTCCTCTAGTGGAGCTGCACTTTACCTCATCTTCCTCTGATGAAGCCGTACTTTACCTCACCTTCCTCTGGTGGACCAGTTCTTTACCTCATCTTTCTCTGGAGGAACCGTACTTTATTTCACCTTCCTCGGGTGGAGCTGCACTTTACCTCACCTTTCTCGGTGGAGCCATACTTTACCTAACTTTCCTCTGAAGGAACGGTACGTTACTTCGTCTTCCTCTGGTAGAACTATTCTTTACCTCACCTTCCTCTGGTGGAGGCGAACTTTACCTCACCTTCCTCTAGTGGAGGCATAATTCACCCAATTTTCCTTTG
>JAUUDW010481767.1:0-12402 GCA_032361385.1 Panulirus guttatus | reverse complement strand
AAGAGAATGATTGTAGAATGGCAAAAGGTGAGAACAAATGAAGTGATGGGAGTGGGTGAGGAATGGGATGTATTTAGGGAAGCAGTGATGGCATGTACAAGAGATAAAGCATGTGGCATGAGAAAGGTGGGAGGTGGGTAGATTAGAAAAGGTAGTGAGTAGTGGGATTAAGAAGAAAATTTGTTTGTGAAAGAGAAAAGAGAGGCATTTGGACGATACTTACAATGAAGGAGTGCAAAGAGTGGGAGATGTACAAGAGAAAATGGCAGGAGGTCAGGAGGAAGGTGCAAGGGTTGAAAAAGGGGCGCAAATGAGACTTGGGGTGAGAAACTATTGTTAAACTTTAGGGAGAATAAAAAGATGTTTTGGAAGGAGATAAATGATGTGCGTAAGACAAGAGAACAAATGGGAACATCAGTGAGATTATTAAATGTGTTTGATGATGGAGTGGTAGGTGGAGGGTGCTTTAGTCGTGGTGGTGTGCGAAGTGAGACAGTCAAGGGGAGTGGTTTGGTGAAAAGAGAAGAGGTGGTGAAAGGCTTGTGGATGATGAAATTTAGCAAGTTGGCTGGGTTGGATAGCATTGCAGTTGAATTTAATAAAAAGTTGGGTGACTGTTGTTGTTTGGTTGGTAAGGATATTCATTGTATGTATTGATCATAGTGAAGTGCCTCAGGATAGGTGGAATGCATATATGTTACCATTGTACAAAGGTAAAGGAGACAAAGGTGAGTGTTCATACTATAGTCATACGTTTGTTGAGTATTCCTGGAAAATTGTATGGGAGGGTATTGATTGAGAGGGTGAAAGCATGTACAGAATTTTAGACTGTGTGGTTTTAGAAGTGGTAGAGGATTTGTGGATCAGGTGTTTGCTTTGAAGAATGTATGTTAGAAATACTTGGAAAAACAGACAGATTTGTATGCGGCATTTATGGATCTGGAGAAGGCATATGACAGTATTGATAGAGAGGCCTTGTGGAAGGTCTTAAGAATATATGGTGTGGAAGGTAGCTGCTAGAAGGAGTGAGAAGTTTTTATCAAGGGTGTAAGGCATGTGTACGAGTAGGTAGAGAGGAGAGTTATTGATTCCCAGTGGAGTTCAGTCTGTGTGTGGGTTAGGGAGGTAAATGCAATAGTTTTAGCGAGAAGGGTGAGTATACTGTCTGTTGGCGATGAGAAGGTCTGGGAAGTGAGTCAATTGTTGTTCTCCGACGAGACAGCACTGGTGGCTGATTCAAGTGAGAAACTACAGAAGTTGCTGACTGGGTTTGGGAAAGTGGGTGAAAGGAGAAAGTTGAGAGTAAAAGTGAATGAGGTTAAGGTTGTTATTAGGTTCAGCAGGGTTGTGGGACAAGTTAGTTGAGATGTGAGTTTGAATGGAAAAAGATTGGATGAAGTGAAGTTTTTTCAATATCTGGGAGTGGACTTGGCAGCAAATGGAACCATGGAAGCAGAAGTGAGTCATAGGATGGGGGAGGGGGGTTAAGGTTTTGGGAGCAATGAAGAATGTGTGGAAAGAGAAAGCGTTATCTCGGAGAGCAAAATTGTTTGAAGGAATAGTAGTTCCAACAATATTATATGGTTGCGAGGCATGGGTCATATATAGGGTTGTATGGGGGAAGGTGGATGTGTTGGAAATGAAATGATAAAGGACAGTGTGTGGTGTAAGGTTGTTTGATCAAGTAAGTAATGGTAGGGCAAGAGAGATGTGTGGTAATTAAAAGAGTATGGTTGATAGAGCAGTAGAGGTTGTGTTGAAATAGTGTGGACATCTAGAGAAAATGAGTGAGGAAAGGTTGACAAAGAGGATACTTGTGTTAGAGGTGAAGGGAAGAAGAAGCGGGGCCTGAACATTCGTTAGGTTGAAAGGCATGCATGAAATAGAGTGAATTAGAATGATATGGTATACTGGTGTCAATGTGGACTGAACCAGGGCATGTGAGACATGTGGGGTAAACCATATAAAGGTGTTTTGGGCCAGGATGTGGATATGGAGCTTTGGTTTCGGTGCATTACACATGACAGCTAGAGACTGAGTGTGAGCGGATGGGAGTGTGAGCAGATGGGGCCTTTTTTCATCTGTTTCCTGGTGCTACCTCACTAATGCAGGGGTTAGCAATGCTGTTTCCTGTGGGGTGGGGTAGTGCTGGGATTTTTTTTTTATGTTGAAGGCTCCAGTCAAGGACAAAAAAGTCCACATTGAGGCTGGGCCTTGATTGAAATATAGAGAATTATGAAATGGAAAAAGAAAAGACAAGGGAAAGTACAAATTTTTGAGAAAGTGAAAGACCTCTTTTGAAATGTGCAAGGTCATAGTTATTAGGAAAGACATGGGAAGACAATTACTGCTGCCATGAAGGACATGGATAGTGTAATAATGGCTATGCAGGTGGGATGCCCACATAAGAAAGAACAAAATGAAATACATTTACTTGAGGATGTAATGAAAAACAGCTTCTTATCAAAAACTTTATTGTTGACAACTCATACAAGACAGTGACCCTGTTGCCAGGGCGAGGAGAAATGTTGTTGATGGCAGGGAGAAGAATCATATTGTCTCACCATGGGAGGAGTATTTATGGGAGAAGTTTTACTTTCCTGGATGTTTTCCCTACAAGGTGGAACTTCATTAGTGACTGACTGACTATGGGACTTCTCATTGTTGAAGTTGGTCTGGCAGTGTGACATAGATGTTAGGTAAGGTTTTTGCAGTGGATATCACTGTGCAGATAGAATCTTGACCTAGGGGAAATGGTCCCTCCTGGTGTGTCAGCTGTGGAGGGAATCTCAGTGCTTGGTCTCTTGCGTACCCCATGCAGCTGAGTTTGATACCTCTCTTCAACCACCAACAACAATCTCCTTGAATCTGATGACAGGGTCAGTTGTCCTTAATGATGCAGATGTTCCCCATACTATGGATGAATACTTTTAGCAAGGCTCAGCAGAATGATGATGTTGTAGTGAGTCATTGACAGTAGAAAGCTGTGGTTAATGAACAGCCAAGTAGGTTGAAATTTGTGGTGCAAGCTCCTTTTTTGGAAACTGAGACTTGTGAGCACATCAGTACACGAGAGATCAGAATAGACAAAATGAAGGAATGAATTGTAAATGTGTAGACATTTCTTTGTGACATTATAGAGCATTGCGGGACTCAGGTATCATAAGGCCTGTAATGCTGTGTTGCCACAGCTCCTTGATGGTTCAGGTAATAGCTGTATTAATGGTGTCATACACAGAATGGCTCACAGTGGATCAGGATAATACTTTGTGTACTATTGTTTAGAACTTCTCAAGGTCATTATATGGAATGTTAATAGTTTTAGGAAAAGAGGACTTGTTCTTTGTGTACTTGAGAAAACAATGTATGTCATACTTTTGTAGGAATCTGTTTATGATAATTGTAATTTTAAAGTTCAGGGGTATGGTGCAATCTATGTAGAAAGAGTGGAGACCCTGCATGGTAAAACAACCCTAATCAAGGTCAGCATTGCAGCACTAGGGCATAACATAGTGTATTTGGGTTGAGACATTGAATGCTTAAAGTCTATTTGGATATGCACACTTAGAAGAATTATGGATGCCATTCTACCAACCTGAGCACCAAGTCTTGAGTATCCACAATTGTCTATGGCACCACCAAAATTTTTATCCATGTAGTGGGTGAGTGGCGTGTGGCCATGGACTGCTTGTAGCCTAGCTAGGCAAACAATCATTTCAAGGGAGATGTAGGAGGAATGTCATCACTTGGTGGTGTTGTTAGAATGAGTGTTAAGGTAACTCTTTTGTGAAACATAGCTGGCTGGCTGCTTTGTAGGACTACTTAGGTACAGCATCACTAGTGACATACTGCCTTCCTACTCCTACTGTACAGTTTTGAACATAATTTGTTTTAAATTTCTTTGAATAATATTATTTTTTAAGTAAAACATGCTTATTTTTAACCCAGAAGTGTTCATTATACTTCTTATGGTATGTATCTCATGTGTCATTTGCCTATCCATCTGTATTTCATAGGCTGTATACCTTGCCAACTGCAGATTTGCCAACCATGGCATCTTCTAAGGACATAGCTCCATTGGTTGGCAGGGGACTTCTGTATTGAATGTTTATGCTCACCCACTTTCTGATCTTCAGCTGCACGTGTTTACAGACTATGGGGATGATAGGATTAAGCTTATTGCAGATGATTTTAATGCACCTCACCTGGACTTACTGCTAGACGATGTTTGTAATAGTAAAGGTAGAAATCTGGAAAGAATGATAGTGTCTGATAATAATGTTATGTAATCAGTGTGAGATAAACTCTCAACTCATAATAGGGGAGGGGAACTTGATTTTATATTTATAGGGAATGGTCAGGAAGGTGATGTCAATTATAAACCTTTGTATCATGTGATTAGTGACCACAGTGACCTGAAACTTAGCTTGATATACAAGGTGGATTGTGTACCAAGGGTACAGAAAGAAAGGTATGTCGTAAGGCTGGAGAACAGGCCCAGAGTTATTGAATATATGAACAGTTAGTTTAGGGATTATATGATTATTGGGTTTGAATCTTTTCATAATGATCTTGTTGATTTATAGCTTTTTTAGAGGATCTGTTTTGGCTGAGACAGGAATGAGTAACTACCACAGAACAGTGTGGTAATATAGTTCACAGACTAAACAAGCCAAAGTCATTCTGTGTCATTTCCTTAAAGAATATGGAATCGGTAAGGATCACAGTGATTTTCATAGCCTTAACAGTTGAAGAGAGTTTTAGGATGGTGTGACTTGGCAGATGAGAGAGGATTCATGGCAAGAGTTTGTTAAAGGTATAAGTTATCAGATTACAAAATCTTTAAAAAGAGGAAAAATAAGGCATTAAAAGGAAGAAAAAATAACACTGATCAACAGGTTTTTTTTTTTTGCATGAACTGAAATTGCTAGACCTTGTAGTGCTTTTTTATGCTGAATTTGAATCTGTTTTAAGAATTTTTCTATCAGGCATAGTTTTTAAGTGTGGATCTAAGTGTGCTCTTGATCATCTTAAAAGAGAGGATATTATGGATGAAAGTTAGCTTATCCAGGAAATTAGTTATAATGATAGGTTATTAGAAAACAGGGGAAGATATGTTTCATTCCTCTGGGTACCTACACATGTTGGACTTGCTGAAAATGAATTAACTGAAATCTTGGCAAAAGATGGATGTATGAGGTAAATTCTGTGTTCCTCAACATATAGTACAGTTAAAGATCATTGTCAAAAGAAAGTTTCAGGAGAGAAAGGATATGGACAAGAATAGAAATATAAATGGTGTGATGAAGTATGTGGTGTTGGATCCCATACATATGGCAAGAATAGGCAAAAGGCTATTATTGTGGCTAGATTAAAACCAGGATATTGTACAAGAGGAGATGGGAATATGGAGTATGGTTTGAGGGAGAAGATGAAAAATGTAAGATGTACTTAGTTAGGGAAAGGATATCCTTGAGCATTGTCTTCGATTATGACTTACTGACTTGGTTTAGATTGGAAGGGGATGATATGATTGATAATGCTGTCAGTTTTTTAAGATGCATCACTAAGGATGTTAAAATCCAGAAGTAATGTATGAGGAACATTATTGATTAATACCTACATCTGTATATCTAGTTACAGCTGGTAATATCATAATGCTGGCACCCTACTGTATTGTGGATGGGGTCCCTCTTCTTTTGAGAATAACTTTTTAATTCTGATTTTGAATTATCTAAATAGCTTCACTTGTGTTAAACTCCAGCAGAATAGCCATTGGCTGTATGACTGGGTATTGTTCCTTGGTCTGATTCAGTAGTAAAAAGTCCTTTTTTTCCATTTTTTACTGTATCTGGTACACCCAGAAAAATCTTTTAGCATTTGCTCGTATCTAAATACCATAATTTCATAATATCCATTTGTCTTCCTTATTTTATAGAAATTAAACCATACTGGGTCAGCTCACCATTTTAGGGTCTACCGTATGTTTGACCTGTCCAGATTAACGTGTTTTCTGTTCATTTTATTGATGGATGTCATTGTGATCACTTCTTCCAAAGGAAACTATTTGACCTCCTACTTCAGATATTTTCATTCTGAGCTGAATTCCCTATTGGAGAAACTACAGAGGTCCCTTGCCTACCCTTAGAATAATGTATACCATTTTACCAACCATGGCATCAAGTTTTTAATATCCGCTGTTTTCTATGACGCCACCAAAATTGTTTTGCACACACTGGGCTGACCATCATTTCTAGAGAGAGGCAGAAAGAGTGTCATAACCAGTTAGTGTAACTAGGACAAAGTATCAAGGTAGCCTGTTGTGTGGGGTTTCTTTGTAGGAGTATTTTGATGAGTGACATCACGGGTAATATATTGCAATCATATCATTACTTAACAGTTCCATTCATCATTTCCTTGTACTGTTATAGAATAAGCATATTGTGTTTGAAGTAAAACCTGCATATTTTTGACCTTGAAGGATTAATTACAGGACTTATGGTTTTTCTTTCAAGAAACTCTCCCCCAAACCCCCCATTTGCCACATTTGTACCTTGTCAGCGATGGTTTAACAACCTTGAGATCCTCTAGGAAGATACCCTTATGGTTGGCAAGGAACTTCGTTATTCAAAATGGTGAAAAGCATTAAACTTTTAAAAGTTTTACCTGGTAATATGATGCTCATACAGTGCATATTATGATTGGTGAAATTATACACAATTCCGGTGAAATAGTTGATGGCTTTTTGGTTGGGTCCCAGTCAATTAATGTTGTTATGTAACCAATAGTCCTGGCTAAAAAACCCTTGCTTATTCAGCCAGGAATTCTGTTCGATGAGTTCTTGTGTTTATATAAACGAACCTCCTATTTTCCCAGTTAGGAAATTTGTAGCACATTGGATAACATTAATACCATATTTTCCTGAGTATTGACCTTAGGGTGAGCCCCAGTAAGGATATGTACCAAGATCAATCAGTCATAACAAGATCCTTGAAGAATAGACACGAAAATGATGGAACGAGGTTGTTTGTTTTTCACTTTTGTATTGTAGTTTTACTATGTTCACAATTATATGAAAAAATGTCAAATTTGGAATGACTTTCCCCATTAAGGAGAAACTCAGAAAGTTTTTTGGTTGATATATCTAACTTTATTTCCCTGCCCGACTACAGTAGCCTATATGATTTGATGAATTAATCTACTGTAGAAGGGACTCCTGGAGCAGGAAGGTAAAGGTGCTTTTCTGATTTATACTGGGTGTAATCAAAATGTTTTAAGATTGGCCTTTATTTTAAAGTTTTGTGTACATACAACATTTTTATAAGCAGTCCTCTTCAAAGTAATCTCCCCTTTGATAATATGCAGTTGTCCCAACATTTCCACTACTTTTGGAAATGTTGAAAATCATCCGCTGTGAACTGATTGAGTTTTGCTATCACTCTGATATGGATGGTTGGAATATCATCAGATCTTCTACCATTTAGCTTCATTTTGATTTTTGGGAAAAGAAAAAAATCACGGGCCAGGTCAGGTAAATACGGAGGTTGTGGTATAACAGGAATGTTTTAGCCAGATATTCTTGAATGGAGACAGCAGTTTTTGAGGGTGTTGCTGTGGTGCAGAAACCTTGACCATCTTGAAAGAGCTTATGGTGGTTTCTCCTAACTCTATCCTTAACTCAAATCAAATCCTCTGTAAAAAGCCTGATTTGTTGTCTGATCACTCTGTACAAATTCAAACACTACCTTCAAAGTGCCACCTCTAATAGACAAAATCTTGAGCTTTTTGATTACACCTTGTGTTCCAAGTTTCTGACAAGCTGTATGGTAGTCAAAATAAGTACAGTCGGTCCCCAACTTATGATGGGGTCACGTTCCGGTAAACCCACTGTAAGTCGAGCATATCATAAGTCGAAAATACAATTAATAAAGTTGTTAACACTCATGATCATGTGGCTGATTGGAAGCTGCAGCTCGCTGCTGCTGTGCAGCATATTGTTTGCCTGAACCATCGTAAGTCAGGGACTATCTGTATCTTCATAAGTGTTTTTTTTTTCCTTTCTTTATTAAACATGGCAAAGTTTGGTGAACATTGAATTACAAAATTATTTCTTAACCATATTTGAGATAAATATTAGGATAACAAGGCAAGGTTTTCATTGTTTTTGAAGGCACTGCTCTTGGCACAAAATGTCAGTAATGTTATCAGCTTTAACAATACGTTAGAAGTATAACTTGAATCATATTGAGTTTTGAGTGCTTTTTATGATTATTAAGCATTGATTTTTTCTTCCCATCTTTCAGATTCAATACGGCAGTGTCTGGGACGGAAAGTAAAATTAACTTTAAAGGTGCTTGTCAAAGTTGAGACAAGAGGGGACAAGACAGACAACCGTGTCTTGGTAAGTTTGGCTTTGATTGTGTAATCTTTAGTATTGTATGACCTTGGTTTACTAGTTGGTAAGTCTATGAAAATATCATAAATGCTGTAGTACATGGTTTAAGCTTTTAAAAGGTGTTTATGTGTTAGTATAGAAGACCACCTGTGCTTGTTGAGTAGCTGAGATTTTCAGCACACAGAAGAAAGCAGTTGACACATAATTCATATGTTGACTTCACATATGAATAGTTTTAAAAGGTCTGTTAGTGCTTTCTGGAAATTTAGTTTGGAGATAGTTGAGGTAAGTTCTTGTTGTAGAGTATTTCTTTTATGTATCTTCTTCACAATTGACGTAACGGGTGAAGTGCATGGGCACCATGTATAGGATCAGAAGTTGAAATAATTGTATTTTTGAAGCAGGCTTACCATTCCTAGTAATTGTGCACATCTTAGCATTCAGTTGCATCTTCAGAATTTTTGGTCTAATGTTAAGGGACATGACTTTGGAAGATATGAATGAGCTGGATATAGTTTCAGGAAGAGAACTGCATTGCAATAAATCTATGATTGGTCATATGAGCTGGATCTGCTTCCAGGAAGTGAGCTGCAGTGTCATAAAACCCGAGGATCTTCTTAAAGAATTTATCACTGTATTTGCTACCATTTCAAGTTTCAGAGGATGAATTTTATACATGAAAATTCATCAAGATTTGGTCTTTCAATGATTTTTTAGGTAGCTCACTTGATGTTATGCAGGGTGCTCAATAGAAGGAAAGGGCCTCTAAAGGTGTCTAAGAAATGCAAGATACTACAGCTTCCAGCACTTCTGGGTGTCTGAAAAACGCAGAATACTTCAGCTTCCAGGACCCCTCATCACCATGTCAAAAACTCCTGGGAAGGCCCTGAAAGTGCAGTTGGTCACGTGAGCTGCATTTGCTTTAAGGAAGTAGCTGCAATGCCATAAAGCCATAATTGGCCCTTTGACAGTAGGAGGGTTGCTTCACTCACCCTAGTTCAGTTCAGAGATAGTCTTGTTGACCCCTGTATACCACGTCGTTCCAATTCAATGTATCTTGTGCATACCTTTCACCCTCTTGCACATTCAGGCCCTGATCATTCAAGATATTTTCCTTTACCTCTTCTCCAATTTGGTCTCCCTCTTTTCCTTGTCTCCTCCTCTTTGTCAAACTTTATTCATTTTATCCATATATCCATACTATTTCAGCAAACCCTCTTCATTTCTCATAACACTTATTACCACATCTCTTTCTTTTATTACTAACTCCATCTGTTCACCTCACATGTCTTCAAACATTTCATTTCCAACACATTCACCCTTCCATCCTCTGCACATCCCCTTCTATAGCCCATGCCTTGCATTCTTACAGCATTTCTGGGACTGCTGCACCTTTAAACATACCCATTTTAGCCCTTCCAGGTCATAACCTTTCTTTCCGCACTTTCTTCAGTGCTCTCAGAACCTTCACCCCCTCACCCACCCTGTGAGTAACTTCTGCTTCCATGGTTCCATATACTGCCATGTCCACTCTGAGGTATCTAAAACATTTCACTCCCATCAAATTTTCTCTTCATATTAATATTCCAATTAACTTGCCCCTTTGTTGTGCAAAACCTGATAACCTTGCTTTTATTCACATTTACTTATGTCTTTCTTTCACACACGCTTCCACACTGTTACCAACTTTTGCAGTTTCTTTATTGAATCTGTTGCCATTGCTGTGTCATCAGCAGACAACTGACTCGCTTCACAGGCCTCTTCATCTCATACAGATGCATACTCACACCAATTTCCAAGCCTTGCATTGATGACATTGCACACCCCTACCTCAGACCAGCCTTTCTCACTCACAGTCTTTAATTCATACACCTGATATGCACACCCTCTGTCACTTCAGAAACCACATTTTTCTACCTCAGTCTGATGCTCTGTACATGTCTTTATCCTTTCAGTCACCAACCTCTCACACAGCTCAACTGGTAATTGACATGTAGTTTTAAATTAGTGCAATGATTTTCAAAAAGTATTTGGGTCCATATTTCAATTTTTCTCCATTAAGTCAGAGAATACCATCTTAAATATGTGATCTTTAGTTGTTCGTATTTAATTATTTAATGCTTTGGTAACCAAGAGTCCCTAACATTGTAAGCCAAATCAAGAATCTGCCAACCTTAGCCTTAGATCCATTTCTGTCGTGGACCATAATATGATTAAGTCTTTGCTTGAGTTTAGTCTTTTCATGAACAGATTGGGCTTGTAATCTCACAAATCACCCTTGCCTGAATTTTGGTCATAGTCATTGAGACCTGGAACCAATCCTACCATTTAATACCTTCCTTATTGAGCACCCTAAGAGTGAGTGCTAGTTGTTCTTAGACTGCAGGTATCAGTGCAGCCAGTGAAAAGGACTTTGCTGTCACCTGATCCAGTATCCAGTTTAATCAGGTTGTGTAAGAGGTGTCAGCATGCAGATTTTGTTGATGAGTGGGTTACATGATATCTTGAGTCTCATAAGCTTAGCTAATTGAGATTTACAGTTTTCAGAGTGTGAAAGAAAGTGGTACCTTATATTTAGGGAGCATCCTATATATTGAAATGTTCTGACGTTACCTGTGGGTATTATGTATGAGTTATAGTTTGGTCTACTTTATGATGTGATTGTCTTTTCAGTAAATAGTTTTTTCTTTATTTCAGGCCTTTGCATCATGTCGCCTTTTTGTGCTCACAGCCAAGGTGCCCACAAGGGTGAGTATTTGATGTTCCTGTCATTGTGTCAGAGACAGATATTATGAAAAAATGATAAGAAAACTGAGTACTTAGGTTCTGAAAATTGTGTAATTGCACTTCGTTTTTTTTTTAAACATTACATATTTCTTAGAGTGGACATGAAATAACTATGTGTGCAATCAGCAGAAATATGGAAAGGGGAGGGCAGAATGGTTTTTGGTTGTCTTCGCTTAATATGCTGTTCTTAGGTTTATCCAGGGGCCTGTAGCAAAAATGGAGTTAAAAAGGGTGATAATGAGGCTGGAGGTAGGAAAGGCACCTGGAGTGGATGGGATTATGGCTGAAATGCTGAAATGAGGATGGAGTGGATGATCTGATATATAATTTAGCATGGAAACAGAAGATTGTGCCTAAGGATTGGATGAAAGCTGTTACTGTTCGTTTATTCAGAGGAAAATGGGCTAAGGATATATATGTCAATTACAAGGGAGTAAGTCTCCTAAGTATACCAGGAAAAGTATGTGCAAGAATGTTGATTGATAGAGTGATGGAAGTGACTGAATACAGAATAAGTGAGGAGCAATAGGGTTTTAAGAAAAGTAGGGGATGTGTAGATCAAATTTTTGTGGTGAAGATGACTATGGAAACGTATTTAGTGAAAGATAAGAAGTTGTATGTAGTATTTATCTGGAGAAAGCATGTGATGGAGTCAGTGAAATGCTTTATTGGATGTATTAAGGATATATGGGGTAAGGGGACAACTGTTGGATGGTGTGAAAGACTACAGTAGAGGAGCAAATGCATGTGTAAGAGTGGATGAAGAGTTGAGCAAAAATTTTGATATACATATGGGTGTGATACAAGGCTGTGTGATGTCACTTTGTTTTTTTGATGGGTAGGGGAGAAAGAATTCTGCCTCCATACTCCACATGTGTCATTGAAGGTGACTAAAGGGGGCTTGAAACCCTCTCCTTCTTGTATCTCAATTTCTAAAAGAGGAAACTGAAGGAGTCAAGCCGAGAGTGATTATCCTCCTCGAAGGCTCATATTGGGATGTCTGAATGTGTGTGGATGTAACCAGGATGAGAAGAGAGGAGAGATAGGTAGTATGTGTGAGGAAAGAAACCTGGATGTTTTTGCTCTGAGTGAAACGAAGCTCAAGGGAAAAGGGGAAGAATGATTTGGAAATGTATTGGAAGGGAAGTCAGGGGTTGCTGAGAGGACAAGAGCTAAGGAAGGAGTAGCATTACTCCTGAAGCAGGAATTGTGGGAGTGTG